>CAIGRO010173370.1:0-11474 GCA_903798355.1 Fraxinus baroniana
TTACAGCACACATTTTTTGCATGCATCAATTGCACGCCGTAAATATATGCCGTAAAAAGCTATTTTGTTGTAGTGATTGAAAAAGATTTCAGGCTGTCAGTTAGGGCTTTGTACGATTTGAGAGTTTGTTTCCCGCATTATAGTTGTAAAATTATTATACACTACATTACAAGCTCTACAACCCCAACTCCAATTTTAATTTTTGTACAAAAACCTTAATGCGAATGTATAACACTTCATATTGATATTTCCTTATCAAAATTTCAACAAATGAAACCATCCAAAAATAATTTCAAAATGAAATTGTACCATGAAAAGTAATGTCTTCCCAAATACGAAAGACACATGTGAATTTCATCACTCGACAGTTGTTAAAGTGCAAAAAGATTCAAATGAATTGATGCATCCCAAACTTTAGTAAATGAATGTAAAGGGACACAATGGTCGGCAGACTATTAATAAGCTAGTAGGCATGCATAGAAATTTGAAAAAAAAGTGTATCATGCTTCTATGAAGCATCGACATGGACCCGTATCGAACGTATCAATATGCGATTTTCAGAAATACTGACACGATAAGTCGTCGATACGTTGATTAAATTCTTTTTTTCTATATTTATTATTAATTTTTTTTTTGTCGAAATCTTTTAAGGCCTTGTTCGTACAACTTAAAATCCAATTAAAATTAAAAATATCGCTGTTATTGGGTCCCACTCGTCTAATAAAAGTCAACAATAACGACTAATTTTTCAATTTTAATCATATTTAATCTCTACCGAACACGCCCTAAATATGAGTACATATTTGTTGTTAATAATAACATTGAGTTAAAATATATAATATTTTTGATAAAAAAAAAATGATCATGACAGAGTGTCCGAGAAGTGTTATCCGACATGTGTCCGACACAGACACGTTACTCTAGTTGAAGTGTTCTTACTACATAGCTCTGCTTTATGTGAAAGTTCACAATTTTCACTTAAGTATGCCTTTCCATTTAATAAACAGATACTGCAACAATCCATTTAGGACACAATTTTAACATGCGATATATAAACTAATCACTAAAATAGAATAGAATAATATAATACATGTAAACTTATTTTCTAAGGAAAATGCCCCGAGTACAAGGCAATTTTTCGCTGGGGCCAAAGGGACAGGCCACACATGTATTTAGAAAAAAAATAGCGCGAGCCCCACCCGTGTCTCGCCAGGCAGGGACATGTTCTTTATTTCAAGCATTTCCCATTTTCTAAAGCAGTCTGCAATGGCAGATAATTTATGTTAATTAATACCACGCAATGCAAAAAAGATAATCAGGTTAAATTCAAATCATTTATAGCATACAACTTAAGATGTGCATGCAATTATTAAATCTGAAACTCTAATGATGTTATATATTTGGACAACATTCTAGCATGAATCAAAGCATATGTTGCTAATATAATAAAACGTAGCAATAGAATGCACCTATGAACAGTAAAAGCATGCAGAAATTATTGTCTTATGATTGTTGGCAAAAATTGATGTGCATAAATTATATTCAAATAACTAACCTTTTATATGCATAAAATATATTCCGATAACTAATCTTTTACACGCATAAAATCGAACAAAATCTCGACTGATTGAAATCGAATATGTAAAGAAGAAGCGTACAATGCATGAACATGAATTTGGTTGAGGCAAGAGTTCAACTCTTTCTCCTTAAGACGATAATGCCATGCAAAGGTGCTAACGATTTTCGATATTTGTCTCTCAAGATACAATAGCACTCCAAATTACGTAGACGAGCGAACCTACTTATATTGTTGAATTCTCTTTATATGAAACTCGACTCCAAATAAATGCAGAATTATTTTGAAATGAATATGCATTAATGTGCTAATACAATGATGAAAATGATGAAAGAAAGTTCAAACACATGGGGTCTATATAGTTGGAAAGTTGACACAACCTAAAGGAAAGACGTGTCCAAAAAAATGTCTTATTGAAAAATACATGTCCCAAAAGACATGTCTCTACAATAAAAAAGATGTGATTTTTGCAAAATATCATTTCTAAAGAAAAACAACTTTCCATCCAAATAATTTCTAAAATATTTCATAATATTCGACATAATTTTCCAACTAGCTCAAGTGACTTAAATTTGGCTTAATTCCTCAATTACCAATAACGTTTTTCACTTAAATAATCATCTAGAAACTGATCAAAATCAATTTTCTATACAAAATTCCTACATGCACATGAGAAGAAAACTGTAGTCGGGGTTTATATTTAGCTCATGTTTGGTTTAGATAAAAATTAGATTTTTTTTTTGTAAATTTTTATTAGACAAGGATTATATTTAGCCCTTCTTTGGTTTTGATTTGAAAAGTTGTAGATCCCACGAAAAAATATGGTAAAATTAAATTTTAATATATTTTTAAGCTGAACCAAAAAGGGGCTTAGAGAATGAGAAGTCCAAAATATTTATCGTTATTACAAAGTCACCAAGTTAAAGTATTTATAGTCAAAGGAACTGATCTGAGCCACTTTAGATGCTTGACATCGAATATTTGTTTCCAATTTCCAATAAAAAACCAGTAAATTTATAGACATATAAACACACATACTTCACAAGCAACGCGTTTATCAAATTAAAAGTGAATTTGTCTATGGAAATATTCCGGTGTGATCAATTTTTTTTTTTTTATGTATTGTAACGGCTAAATAGTCAAGCTAGAATTCGTCTATGGAAATATTCCGGTGTGATCATATTTTTTTTTTCTTTTTTGTATTGTAACGGCTAATTAATAGTCAAGCTAAATTGACGTCACACTATCGCATTCTAGGCCTCTATAAATCTATGACCCTTCATAATGCCCTAGGAGAAAAGAAGGGATTTGATTGTCCGTCGCCATTGCACAAGATATCCCATTAATCACATCTCACATGACTCTTTTTTGCTAGGGTAGCTACATGAGGTGTCTTTGGAGTAGTTGCAATTGCCTCAGATACTAAAGGCCCATCGTATGTGGCTGAGGCCATCTCCAACTCTACACTAAATTTTGCACCATTTTATATCAAATCTTGTACCAAATTTTGCATTAAACTAAAATTCATCAGAAACCATTACATCAATGAACAATGTTTAATCGTTTTCTTCTCTTTTTTTCTTCTTAGTAATTTATTTATTAAGAAAATTATTTATTTATTTATTTTAGAAATATATAAATAATTAAAAAAATAATTACGTTAAATTAAGGAAAATATGAAATTCATTAATAAATATATTATTAAAACATAGTACAATTAAAACATATTAAATTACTAAATATGAAGTCGAAATATCGTTGCAATTTAATTCTCGAAATTCAAAAAGATCTTTCCCTTGAATGACGTATTCAGCTCGCNAATTACGTTAAATTAAGGAAAATATGAAATTCATTAATAAATATATTATTAAAACATAGTACAATTAAAACATATTAAATTACTAAATATGAAGTCGAAATATCGTTGCAATTTAATTCTCGAAATTCAAAAAGATCTTTCCCTTGAATGACGTATTCAGCTCGCAGGTAATTCCTTGATGTATTGTTTTCTTTAAATAAAACTAGATTAATGTAGGTATGTGTTTATCGTCATATATTTCGTGTTAATTATAAATAATCGTGTTAGTTATATTTAAAATTTTTTATTCTTATTTTAATTAATTCAGCAATTATTATTTTTAAAATTTCAAATTTAATTTAAATGCAAATAATAATAATAATAATAATAATAATAATAATAATAATAATAATAATAATAATAATATAACAAAAAAGACACAAATACCCTCCAAAAATACTTTTGACAAATTAAACGAAAGGGCAAATTGGACTTTGCACCATTTTTTCAAAATGGTGCAAAGTATGGTGTTCCATTGGAGCACCTTTGCACCAAAATTTGGTGCATTTTGGTGCAATGGTGTCTCCATTGAAGATAGCCTAAGGGGATTCTCTCATCATCTCGGAGTAAGGAGTTGATGCTTTTGCTATAAGTGAAGCCATTTCCTTGATGAGGAGTTGGGACATTCTCTCAATGCCTCAAAGGTCGTAGAGACAATACGATGTTCCTTCATTGTGTCAAGAATGGCAGTCGATGACGTGATAGAATATTTTCTCACCTCCTCGGAGTTGAAGGTGCTTGCATAGCTTTTTTGCTTATCTAGCAGCCATGTGGCCTATCAAGTAGGCAGAAAGTGCTGGACTTAATGTGAAGAGAGATTCGAAAGTTGCGCCATTGGATTCTTGCTATTGAGATGTATTGAAGAGGTGCTTATTTTGACGAAGGTAAGAATACAATTGTAGAGGTACCTTCTCTTTATATATTTTTGACTAATTGTAGAATGCCTTTGTTTTATTGGAATTGAGATTATACTGCAACCGAGGTGTTACAATTGTCCACCCTAGTTGAAGCATAAATATTTCTGCAAAGCACTAAATATTGATTTTGAAAATGAAGTCTTGTTGCTGAGACGAAATAGTCCCACTTGAGGACTAGCCTTTGAATGTAGAGTAGATTCCCATTTTGGGAAGAAGTCTTGAATGTAAAGGTTTAAGTCTTGTAAATACTAAAACCTAGTTAATTAACCAATGTGTCTCGATTATTTGTTTCAGTCAGAATACGCCAGTCACTTAGAACTTCCTACGTGCAGTTTTAACAAATTTGTGTTCTATAAGATATAATTTATTGCGAAATTAAATAAACACAAAAACCAGATGTAACATGATAAACCCTTAAAGGAACCATTCACGGGCTCCCATGCCACGGGTAAAATAATCAACTATCAAAGAATAAAAAATACAATAGTTTTGGTTTAATAATTTCGTAAGATTAACTAAAACAATCAAAAGCAAATAAAGCAACTCCCTCCCTCTTTTTTTTATTCCTTTTGACTTGTTGGAGAAGTGGAATCAAACACTTTGGTCTTGACTTTCTCACCACTTCATTATTGTATTTGGCTAGAACCACCACTTAGATTAAGATTCATTAATCTTAACTCACATCAAGTAACCTGATCTTTGAGCAGGATTATATAATTTACGCATAGATATGTTCTCTCCATCTATGGTTGATGAACACGGTTTTTACTTCAAGATACTTTAATGGACATCAGCCGGTCAGAACTTACTGGAGATGGTCAGAAGACTTCAGAACTTGCTGCTGTAGGTTCGTTGGACATGGGCAATTTCTTCTCAAAGCATTTGAACATCCTTTAATGATTTTCTCTACTTGTGTAGAGATTCTTCCAAGGCATGAATGTGTCTTACCTAAAATATGAAAGTGTTGTACGATAAGAATAATATCGAATATGTTTGATATGGTCAATAATTAAAGTAAGAAAAGTTTTGATTAGTTAAAACAATTTTTTTTTTCTTTTAGTTATTTGACCAATTAAAATAGTCCAACAAGGTAAATATATATTTCTGTATACATATTGATATGGTCAATAATTAAATTAAGGAAAGTTTTGATTTGTTAAAACAATCTTTATTTCTTTTAATTATTTGACCTATCAATCTTGACCAGAATGGTAATTATATGTTCCTATATATGTTGCTATAAGATAGGTAAATATTGCACATCGTTTGGGGTTTGGAAACCCTAAAAATCATAGTCAAGAAATCTGTTCACACCCAGCCAGTCAGCTCACCTGTTTGGACTAAAACAAATTACACACATTTTTTTGCACATGTTTCGACTTTTAAAAATTATTATAATTTAAGTAAAACAATAAGTAAAAATATAAAATATATTTTACTTACAAGTCCCATTCCAGGAATAAACCTTGAAAGTAAAAGCAAATTCCCATTTTAAGGAGTAACCACAATGGAATAGCCCCAATTTCTGAGGGGGTATTGGTTATAGTGTAGAGGCAATTGATTAAAACGGAATCGTATATTGCTAGACCCAAGCTAAGGGATAACACGAGGAACATGGTAAAGAAATATGTAAACATGATGCAGACCTTGCATCTTTCAAGGTGATACGACAGCTACAACTAATTATGATGATTAGATGTTTGGAGAACTAGATTTTTGAGACGATGTTCGTCACTTGCGTGTAGTAGGTATGAGACTATTTGAGCCTTGAATTTGAACGACGACTGGGCTCCTCTTCAACTATCAAATAATGAGTTGGATGATTGTGATTAGCCTTCACTCCATTCAACAGCTAAGATAAAATAAGCCTCTTCTTCCCTTCGACACATCAAAGGGCTAAATGATCCATCAACTTCATGTTATACAACAAATTAGTTATTACATTTTGTTGACCTCAAAAAATGTAAGAACGAGGTGACCAACATATCCCAAGGCCTCTCATGTTTACGAAAGTTGGGTTCATGCACACTTGGACAAACCACTAGTAACATGTGGCCTTCTCCGAAGGAGGAGGAGTTGGCCGCCCGCACTTCGACAGTCAAGTCAATTGGAAAAATAATTATATGAGTGTGGGAGAGCTTAAAACGTGACATCCAATATAAAAAGAGGGTTGTGGGGCTCCCAAATTGCTTGCCTCATAGGTTAATTGAGACTACATGTTGGTCATAGTTTTGTAAGGCGTAATAACAGTCCCTGAAGTCCAGGTATGATTATTCATATAATGCATGGACTTTCGAGTCGAAGAAGAAAAAAGACGCGATCGTAACAACAGTCCCTGAAGTCCAGGTATGATTATCCATATAATGCATATACATTCGAGTTGAAGTTGTAGCGAAGAGCCTCTTTGATGGAGTTGAAGCATGTGACAAGGCTGAATCATATAAGATGATGACCTTGTTGTAAAGGATGAGCCTCTTTGATGAAGTCGAAGCCTGTGATAAGGTTGAATCAAATGAGACGAGGCCCTTGTAGTAAAGGACGAGCCTGTTAGATAAAGTAGAAGCTTGTGATAAGGTTAAGTCAAATAGGTGATGCCCTTGTAGTAAAGGACGCCTGTTAGATAAAGTCGAAGCCTGTGATAAGATTGAGTCAACTGAGGCGAGGTCCTTGTAGTAAAAGACGAGCCTATTCGCTGAAGTTGAAGCGCATTGGGCAGTGTGTTGTAATGATTTGAAAGAAATGCATGTTCCCAAAGCAAAATAGCTGGGTGGCTTGGCAGTTTTCAGGACCCATGTTATGTGCGCATTTAATGCACAATGATGATGGTTTGTTACAGTTAACGAAGATCACTCGAATTTGAAGCGGAAATCAGCCACAGTTACATCTGGGCCTTTGATTTGAATTTTGAACAGGCGCCTTTGGGTTTTGACATGTCGAATGGAACAGTAAGTGTACGACTAAGATTGCAGTGGAAGTAAATCCAACGGTGAGGGCTCGACCTTCCAGCATATATAAAAGGTCCAAGCCCCACATTCACTTTCTTCTTTACTTTGTGAAAATAAAAAAATCCAAGTGCTGAAATTCTTTGAAATCCTCCAGTACCTCGTCCGTCTTTTTCCTGCAACTAACTCTATTTTCTCCATGCTTAAGTACCTGAAGCTTGCGTAAGTACCAAGAATTTCTAGATTTTCCATCTTATTCACGTGAAATGGCTTCTTCTTCGAGAAAGCGTGTGTCTGGATGGGTCTCTTGGAGTGGATATGGCACTAATTTGTGGCAAGGCAGGTGTGTTTCCCATAATTCCCACTAAGAGGATTATGGATGCCATAGGAGGACCCTTATAGTGCATGGATGATGTAGGGAGGTCCCATAGACTATAGTGTTAGGTAGGGGACCTCCTTGTGGGCGACTAATATAAAGGAGAGTAAACTGGAGACATTTAGGGAGAGGTATAGGATCCCAAAAATATTGAGATGTTTGTCCCAATCCCTAAGGAGAGTGCGTGCTTCTCGGAGGAGGTGTGTGGCCGTTAGCAAGGCTTCTTAAGTGGGGGAATAAAGCTGTCTTTACACCTCTTTTTGAGATATATCCTTAGGCATTACAATGTAGCCCCTACCCAACAATGCTCAATGCATGGAGCCAATTAGTAAGGGCCTTTTCTCTTTGGAAAGAGGTCACTCTTGGCGAAGATGCCACCCCATGTTTTTCTAAATGCTCTTTCAACCCAGAGCTTCAAGTGAAGAGTGATTGCAAGGGGCGGTACTGTATAAACCCGTGGGGCTCTCATTCTCCCTTCATTTGGGGAACTTTGACCTCCATCAAGACCTAAAATCGTCTTGCTTCTAGGTTAGGGGTCGCTGGAAGACAATGGATGGAGATGCGATCTCGGAGATAACTGTGCCGACCTAGTACCACGAGTATAGTGAGTCTAGCCTTAGCTGAAGTGATCTTTTCTCTTGTGCTTCTATTCTTCATTTCTGGTTTTTGATGTATACTTTGTACAGATGCAGTTAATCGATTCGAGCTCGAGCCATCCGAGTGGGCTATCATTGAAGCAATCTACGAGTTGCCCTCAAATAGGAGGTGTTTTAAGAATGTACTTGGGAAGTAGTTCATAATCATTCATTTTCGTTATTCTGACAGACTAACATTCTTCTGCCTAACCGATATCGGTTTGTCTCTTTGTTTGTTGGGAAACATGACAAGAAAGAATATGTCGAGCCAGACATATTCTTCATGAGGCGCCTAGGAGAGGCAAAGAATAAGAAACCCTTGAGCTCCACTTCCTTAACCTATAAGAATCAAAGGGACGCTTTGGCCTACCTCTCAAAGATGAACCCACCTCCTCCTTCAGAAAAGAAAGGAGAAAAGGGAAAGGAGGCCTAGACTTCGATGGAGAGGCCCCAAAAGAGGAGGCTGGTTCTGATCAAGGATACCGAGCCTGTACATCCCCAAAATGTCAAACAACCCTTGGGGAGTCACTTTGATACCCCATTGAAGCTGAATCCATCTCTTTAGTAAGAGTTGCAGTGGTAGAAGAGGTGGCAGAGGAGGAGATAGGTGTTGTTAAGAGGAGATGGGACAGGGAGGCTAGGAGTACCCCCTTTAAAGGAAAAGCCCAGAATTTTTTGGGAAGAAGATCTGATGAAATGGCCTTCATTGTGATGAAGATGCTTCTTGTTGAGGTTCAGGGCGCTACGATGATTCACCATAAGTATTAGATTGATAAATATTTCTCGTATGTCGAGACCTGTGATGCAGTCGACATGGTAGAGGCTGGGCTCGCCCCGCAGGCTCGCTCTCAGGGTTTCTTTTTAAATGCCCAGAAAGAGATGATGCGGCTGCAGTGCCTTAATAAGGAATTTTTCCAAAGGGCCAATGATACGGAGATGACTCTGAATAAGGCAAAGGCTGAGGCATCTTCAACCCATGAAGCCATTGAAGCCTCCTAGGTAAAGCAAGCTGAGGCAGAGTTAGCCATGTCAACTAGCCAAGCCGAGACGCGAGCTGAAAATCGATGCTTGGGGTTGCTCGAGCTAAACATGTCCGAGCTTTTTTAGGCCCGAGTCGAGCTGAGCTAAAGCTCGGCCAAAAAATTGAGGCTCGGCCCGAGCTTTTAGCTCAAGCCTAGCGGGCCAAGCCGGCTTGAGTTTTTGTTTTTCATGTCAAATCTAAATTTTTTTTCTTAAATAATTTAAAATTTGTACAATTTATATGTACTATAAATTAAATAAAAGTTAACACCTTCATCCTTTATTCGAGCTTGAGACCGACTACAATCATCGTAGGTGGAGTTAAAATTGTACACAATTAAATTATTTCGTGTACAATTTTCCTTGAAACAAAAAAAAATTTAAAAATTACTTATTTTTTTGAAACGAATCAATTTAAAAACTTACAATATCTTACGCTTGAATTTGCTGCAACTCTTCGACCATTATACTGTCAACTTGCTCTTGAAAACGTAATTCGGCACATTCCCCATCCTTCAAACATATTAAAGCGTCCAATATATCTTCTTTTAGTCTTGATCGTTCGTCACAAAATACTCGACCACCTAAACTAAATGCAGCATTTGATGCTATCGTAGACATCGGAGGTGTTATTAGATCGCGAGCAATTTTTGATACAGTTGGATACTATCTTTCATTACACCTCGACCATGATAAAAGATTAATTCATTTAATTCTTGTGGTTGTAACATACTACGAAATTCCACGCACATATACCTAGCTAACTCAGAGGGAATTTCAAGATTTGTACCGCTAACATCTATTGCCCTAGACATTGGCGAACTAGAACTAAATGAGAGAAGACTAGTATTGGTCTCTAAAAAATTCCATATATTATCTGAATATTTCGTTACACCTCCACCATGATAAAAGATTAAATTCATCTAATTCTTGTTATTGTAACATACTACGGATGTCCACGCACATATACCTAGCTAACTCAGAGGGAATTTCAAGATTTGTACCACTAACATTTATTGCTCTAGATATTGATGAACTAGAACTAAATGAGGGAACACTAGTATAGGTCTCTAAATAGTTCCATTGATTATAGTATTTCTTGAAAAAGAACTTTGAGAAGTAGAACTACGCTAACCTCCTTTTCAGCATAATAATTATACATTTCACATAATATAGATCTATATGCATATGTGATAATTCTACTTTCATGAAAGTTGAAATCCCCTTTATAGTAGCTTTTTTGCCAGTTAAATTAATTCGAGGGTCCATCATCGAAGCTAATAAAAATAAAGAGGGTAACTCTTCACTATATTTACGAAATTTTAACTCCATACAATAAAATATATCAACAAAAATTGGCAAATTCCTATATTTTTGAAATGTAGAAAAAATGTTGTAAAATAAGTGAAGATGTAGGGTAATAAAACCGCTACATTCCTTTGTGGTATCGAAAAAAGTTTTAAGAGTTTCTTCACGATAAATGCAATAGACTATTCCCAATCGTCCAAATTATGTTGGGGTCCATATGTATGCCTACTATTATAATACATTGAAATAAATTTATCATAATTTTCACACAAGTGTAACATAAGATATGTAGAGTTCCATCAATGTGATACATCAATAACAAATGATTTTTCTTGTAAGTCATACTCTTTACATAAATTGTTGAATGCTTGCTTTCTTACTAGTGATATAGTAACAAAATTGATTGATTGCCTATTTATATCTAAAGGTAATTTTATATGTTCTAATCCATCTTTTACAATCAAATTGATTTTATGGCATATACAACTTTGATGAAAAATAAACTTCCAAATCTAAATGCAATAATCCTTTTATGCATAATCCACAGGTGATCAATGTAATGAGCTGTGGCAGCAATATAACCTTTTTTTTTATTAACATCGGTCAAAAACCAAAGGTGAATGATATAACACTATTAAAAGTTTTTAGACTTTCAATAACAATTTTTCTTCTTCTGTTATATAATTTTATACTATCCGAACGAAGAGTATTTCTATAATAAGAAGTATACCTAAGTTGGAGATAATTCTGCACAAGACGAGTAAAGTGTATTTGCTCGAACATTGTAAGCGGCATTTCTGGGCAACCACCTACGCAACCATTCCTTCACGAAATATTTCTTG
>CAIGRO010173383.1:0-15845 GCA_903798355.1 Fraxinus baroniana
AAGTTTGTTAATTTTGAAATGTAATCTTAACATGTAGAATTTATGTATTGTTCCCATTCATTATTCATTATGGAAATCAAACGGGCTGTGTGCACAAAAAAAACTTACAGAACAAACATACAACAGGGGGTAGGTTTTTTTTTTCAATATTTTACTCACATGGGACCCCACGCGAGTATTCTGGCCATTTTATGTGATGAATAGTTCTGTACACACAAAATTATTCTATGGAAATATGGATAAACAAGCAAACCTGTCTGCTGAATATCCTGAACAGGTTCCTACCCATGACTCTTAGGGCTTGCTTAGGAGTTCTGAGTACCCGTTGTCTGCATTTTTTAAAGTATTAGTTTTGAGCGTTTATGAACGAATATATCTGACAGCTATAATTTTCAATTTTTTTTTCTACACACTTATTTTCAATCATATATCCACGTAATAAAATATTGACACATAAACCCAATTTTTTTTTTCTATTTCTTAACCACACATTCTCCTACAAATCACTATTCAAAACTCATTTTTTTTATAAGTACAGTTGTCAAACAAAGGCTGTAAATTGTAATGATTTTAGTAGCTATTTTTAAAATTAGAGGACTGGGCTCTTCTACTAGTCAACCTCGAAAGATAATCGTCAACCTGGTGTTGGATTCAATTACACCCCATAACTCAAATATTTGCAAAAAGGAAAGACAGATTGGTTTCTGCCAAGGCAACAGGTCATGGAGGGAAATTATGGAATGCAATAGCAAATTCAGACCATCTTTTGGCTTCCACTTTCCCAAGTCTTAACATAATATTAGAATTCATTAATCTTCAATGAGTAATATGATTTGATTAAAACTAGAAAACGAGCATGCAAATTTTAAAATTGATCTACTTCATATTGCTGGGCATGTTAAAAGATAAATCCCAAATCAAATAAATATCGAAATACAGACTACATATAAGGATTTTAACTACTTCTTTTGATAAGATTGATATTTTAAGATGAAACTCTAATCTTCTTCACCTATCAAAACCATAATAGATCACTATCCTACCATCTAATAGAGGACAAAAATTTAAATGATATGTCCCATTAATTCCCTTTATATACAAAGAAAATATTAGAGTGATATGATCGAGGAAAAAAAAAATAATATTAGGATTCACGCATCCAACATAATCATCTATCAAAATGCATCGTGTACGCAAAGTGAGGAATAACATTTTCTTTCTTTTTTGTGGGAGGCTAGAAATATACAAAATAAAGTTAAAGGGTGTGACTTCACAATTACAATAGTAGTGGGGTAATTACCAAAATCAAGAAATATTACAGGTGCCTTTCGTCAAAAAGTGACAAGAAGTTTTGATTATTTTAATGTTTTGGTGGTGTTGAAAAGATAGCAATTAGAAGAAAGCATAATAATAGGAAGGGACAAAGGATGGTCCACTTTGGAGCATTTTTCAAACTCCACCATACACATTCCATCAGCAAACCCACAAGACACAGCATTTATGTCAACAAGTGACTAGGATAGAAATAGAATAATGCTACGTAACCCCACTGGTGCTGAGCAGTAATTTACATAGCATTGAAGTTCGTTGTCCATAATAAGTGACCATTGCTACGAAGAAGATGACACGAAAAGACCATAGTTTGAATTTAAATGTGAAAGCATACGGTCAATATTGATATTGTGAAATTACGAATAGAATACTACTGATCGAGTGTTAATCATCGATTTATATGACATTGGGATCCATCACTTATAATTGATTAAAAATTAATGTTAAATCAATAATAGTCAATGAATCTAGTTCGACATAGACTAATGCTTAACACCACTAAAATTAAATAACATTACACTTAACAAACTTATTTAACGAGATACAAAAATTTCAAGAATATAGAGAGAATATTGCAGAATTTTTATGTAATAATTAAGGATAGATTCAGAATAGTTATTTTATTTTTTTAGAAAAAGTAGGTGTTAGTTGGTGTTATAAATAATTACTTATTCATGTTAATCAATAGTAGAAAATGAATATTAGTGTCGCATAGACTAATGCTTATGATCGTTAAAGGTAAATAGTATTACGCATAACAAAATTATCGAAAGAGATGTTAAGAATAGAGACGGAATATTTATTCACACCCTGTTTTGATCAACATTCTTCTTCAAATTCATTCTTTCAAACTTATTTTCAACAACATATTTTTCAATAAAATAATATTGCACGTAAATTTACATATTTTTCCTTATTTTTTAACCACATATTTTTCATCACGTCACATCATATCATAAATTGTATTCTTTTCTAAAAAGGTGCATGAAACAACCCCCTCAATGATAAATGATACATTCAAAATAGTTATTACTATTATTTTTTTTTAAAAAAGTAGGCATTAGTTGGTGCCAAGTAACGGTCAAATGTCAATCAGCCATTCTTTTGGTGTCTCGTACGCATCTCTCTCTCTCTCTCTCTCTCACACACACACACACACACACACACACACACACACAGAGTCGTGAATATTGGTGGTACAAAGTCGAATAATATGTTGTAACGGCTATATTTCATGCAGAGGCAAAGCTTCGTTTCACTCTCTCTTTAGGCCATATTCAACGACAACCATGCATTATTTCAATAAATTTGAAGTCGATTTCAAGAATAATTCTCTACTCTTTTCGGCAAGATCTTTTGAAACTAAAACACATAGGTAGCTGGTAAGGAACCGCCAACGAAATGTATATATGTAACCATGGTTGATGGTTCGACTGGCCTCCATGTCATGCAATAACAGAATGCAATTCTTCAATACGGATTCGGAGATAGAAGAAAATGGAGATACATGTTTAATCCCTCGTGTCTCGGCATGAATGTTTTTGCTCAATTGGCATCATGACAAAGGTCATGCTTTTGAATCCCAGGAGATACAATAGAAAACCGTGAAGCATAAGATGCGCGAGGCTCTCTTCTGATATAGTTAGGCATTAGCTAGCCACAAAAACATGCATGTGATGATGCTAAAATAAGTGAATGCTAAACTTACGAAGAAAAACTATGCATGCAACAAGTAACATGCATTATTCTCATGCAAATGTCAACCTGTAAAGGAGAATACTAATCTCAAGTTCAGTATATATAAAGACACGCTCGATGAGGTTTATAAGTTTAAATCACTAAGAAACGAATTTCGCAGCATAATGGTAACTCGTTATTAAAGATTCCTTATACATAAGCCTCTTAAGTAAGTTTTTGCATTTATATTAGAAAAAAGCCTTAAACCGTTTTAAAACTATCATACTTACAGTGCTTCTATATCAAAGTATAAGTAGCAAGTTTAACAAGTGAAACCGAATTTAGAACTCATCTGGCGCAACTTATGCTTGTTCTCCTTTGTCAGACTATATTTTATGTATGTCATTTGGTTTGACTTTGAGCACCCATGTTTTGGCAGTCAATTGGCCAGGAACACAGAGAGATGTCCCAGAATACTCTAGATGCAAATCCCAGTACGCGCAATGACCCCTGCCAAGTAATTCCGATTGATCAAGAAAAGCGAGGAGAAGAATACAGTGTAGATCTAAGGTGGTTTTTGGAGGTTGCTGAAGCTGTCATAGAATTTGAACGCAACACACTTGAACCTCCTGGAGTGCCATTCCATTTAACTGGACCTGCATGCATTCCCTTGGAGGTTGGCACTTGAAAACTTGCATTCTGAACGATTGGAGATCCACGACAGTAACCCCGTGGCAGATGATGATAGAGAGGATTCAGATGCCTTGAATCTTTCATGGATTCCAGAATCCCAACTGTCGATCCCCCAACTTTCATATTTCCCTCATAACATGTTGATTTAATTACTGAACCAGTTTCACTCTCTCGTGTATCATCAATAACAATTATTTCTGTTCTGGCACTGCCGCAAGGATCTACACTCCTGAGATTGGTGGCAGAAGAAGTTCGCACTTTCTCGTTATCATCGGTTATTGGAGTATCCACTCTAATCCTGGATCCAAGTTGTTCAGGGGTCAAGTTGCACCCGCCCATTTTTTCGTGACACCCCACTGATGATGGGAAACTCCAACCGATATTCCTATTTGAAAGCATGGGCATCAATGGACGAGGAGACAATAATTGGGTCCTGTGATTGCTGTGGTTTACAGAACCATTTGACGAATTGACATCAAAGTGCAAATGGTCAAAGGTGATGGGAACTCGAGAAACCGTATGATGATGCAATGAATGGTCCTCATTGTGAATCTTCTTAGAAGTGACACCATTATCAACCCTAGATAATGGCTGTGCATGGTCATTCATGATACTTGAAGGGGCAGGCCTGGTTTCAGAACCCACAACTTTGTCTTTGTTTACCACCAAGTTCTTTCCCATGAGTCTAAGAACGGGATTAGAAATAGAAGGTGTAGTGGACTCGTAATCATCACGGCTTGGGGACCTAACCTCAGAATTTATAAACTGCATAGGCATAGGCCCCACAGATGATTTTGCAACATTTTCTTCAGGTTCTGAACTTGACTTGCTCATAGAGCATATTTCTGACCTCGAGTTGAAACTTTCACACTTTCTCTTGGCAAAACCACCCATTTGCTTTTCTACGGTAGGAAATGCAAGTGAAGACATAGTTCTTCTGCGTAAAAGTTGTGATTCTTGATTGTTTAAAGCAACACCCGATAAAGCTCCCTCCTTCCTGGAGCAACAGCAGGGCTGACTGTATTTGAATCTGGGAGGACTCGATTTGGCAAACATCAAATTAGCCCTCGATTGATCCAGGTTGAGGTTTCCCTCTCCTCCACTTGCTGCCAGCTCAAAGGGACTGGAACTTTCAACCACAGGATCAATGCTAGCATGGGAGAAGCTAGATCTAGTCTCAGGTTGAACACCATGATCAGGTTCTAAAGACAACTTCTCCAAGGATACAGAATAAGATCTTGCAGCTATGGAGTTGCATATAGCTGACACGGCAGAAACAGGAGAATCTGATGAATCCATATCAATTAATTCATGCTCATCTTCAGAAGATTGAACCCTACAGGTAGTTAATGATGAATTTCCATGAAGATCTTCTGAGCCCATATGCCCAGGACTTGGCAAAAAGGATCCAGGTGGTCCAGGAATAGGTATCGGATCAACATCCACAAAATAATTTCCTTGTTCTTCATTAGTATCCAACTCTGCCACCATGTGGGCATCCCGAGTGATGATAAGTTTCCCCACTTCATCCCCACAAAACATCTCTTCACCACCCAATACTGGCTTATCTAGAAAAGGTTCCTTGTTTGCTTCAAGATACTGTTGTGACAGACCTTGCACATCAGAAGTACCAGCAAGCACAGGGAATGCAGGATCCAATGATTTGCTAAAAACCATAAAAGTATCCCCGTCAGCCATGTCAGGGATTGGCTCACAGACAATGTCATCCGAAATCTCAACCTCTTTTCCAGAAGATTTCATGCCATCGGGTGTAAGAGGTGGAACACTTTCGCTAGTAAAAGAATCAATCTTCTTCCCAGCCCGCCTATCAGATTCAAGAGAGTGTTGTGAGCTTTTCAAAGACTTGGTTTCCTCCGTCCTACAGATCATAAGTGCTTCTCTCTTCTTTCGAATTTTCAAGACCCTTGTTCTATCAAAATATAGCTTATCAGTTGGTTCTAACTGAGTAGAATTTTTACACAGATCTTCTACCAAGTGATGTCGCCTAACAATTGTGGATTGGGGTGCCAGGGCTTCTTCATCTGATCCTGACATGTAATGCACCCAAGGCTTCTTCCGGTCCAAAAATTTTCTCCTCATTTTTTTCTTATAGTGATCAGGAATAGAAGCTTGGCTGACAGACAACTCATTCTTCCTCAAAGACGAAAATTTCCTGCCTTTAGATGAGAATGCATGATCCAGGGAAATATTCCTTAAAGATGAAAATTTCTTACCCCCAGATGAATATGCATGATATTGGGACGATCTTGAGTTGATAAAAGAACTACGAGAATCTTTAGCAGGATTGAGCACCTCCATTCTCTTGTTACTCTGAGGTGGCACATGATTTACTGTACAATTTGGAGGATCCATTATACGATAAAGAACTGACGGGCCATCGTTCCTCAACTGCTTCACGCTGCACTTAGATAACATAAGACGTTTCTTCTTTTCAGCGTGACAGCTTTGAGAATCTGCCAAGGAAATCCCCGCCCTCTTTCTCGAAGAAGGATCCTTGCATCCATCATGCAATAAAAGAGACAAATTCTCCTGTCTTTTGCTGCTTTCAGGAGGTGATTGTGGATTCTGATCAGATAAAATTGCCGAACTCAAACTACTAGTTCTCTTCAGAAAAAGGTCAGCTAGTGAAGACTGATGACTTTTTACTCTCAAGTCCTTGGTTACACCTTTATCTGAATGCTGATTTCCACCGTTAATCTTTTTCATTAGACCAGTTCGCTTGGAGCCTACCCACTGTCTTATCATTCCAAAATTATTTCGTTTCATCTGATCACGAGTTTCCAAGGGCTGTGTCAGGAATTCGTCTGTCTCACAACTTTCTTCAGGAGGAACGTTAATTTGTTCACTATCGTCAATCTGTTAACAATACATGGTTAATTCGCATTTTGCTAAAGATGATAAGCAGTCTAGTCATTTGATAAAGAGAGTAACTTGTGATTCTTTTCATGCACACACTATAGAAATAACTCAACAAAATTTTAGATGGTCAAAATTGAAAATATACCATTTATCAATAGAATACCAAAAATCAGAAAATGAACCCTTTGTGTTTAGATTGAAAACCGGGAAAAAAAAGAAGTCACCAATTAATCAATATACAAGTATATTACACGACTTAATTCTAACTATTTTGTGCCAAATCTTGTGGTTTCGAGATAAACTAAATAAGACAAGAATATTTGCCTAGATTCGTTCAAAGGTATGCATCCTGACAATCCAAAAGCTGAACAAATGCCGTAAATGGCAAAGCTGAGATTTTTTTTTATTGGAAACAAGTAATCAGCAGCTGTCAAAAACAAGTTGTAAAGAAGTTGAAGTAACACACCTCGTGACAATGATCATGCCTCGGTAAGCAACTATTTTGGTCATGGGGAGCACATTTCATGAGCTTGTGTCTCCTAATGAGATTTCTCTTCTTACTCAATGAAAATTTGCTTTCTTTGTCTCTATTCTCAAGTTTCCTGGGTCTACAATCATCTTCAGCATTCGAGTTTGATTGCAGATCATTGAATTTTGATAGAATACGAAGTTTTGTGCCATTGGAGTCGATGTAGACTGCAGCTTCATCATGGATGTCTTCAACATCAGTAGGAGATGGTGTCTCATCCTTCTCTTCAACAGACATCTGCATATTTGGAGTTGGAAAACCCAAGTTTGAGGCCCAGTTTGTACCGTTTCTTCTGTCAAGATCCTCCAATGTGAAGTGTTTGGCCGTTGCATATATATCTACTATCGATCTTGACTTTCTTGGCTTTATTCTATGCTTGATCACCTTAGGATTTTCTGTGCACTTGATTGTTGGCTCCCCAGAAAGACATTGATCAATGTGGGCATTTAAAGTGGTGTTAGACGAAGATGAAAAGCTCTTGCATACTGGGCACACTTTAGAAGCCATTGTTTCTGACACCACAGAAGTGTTTGCACCCGTATCTTCTTGCAACCTTGGGTCAGCAATGTTGCTCAATTTCACAATCAATCTGCACTTCTTTACAGTTTCTTTGTTCGTATTTTCACTCTTGTTGGATGATACAGGCTTCTCGGTCAAAGGTCTTGGGAATTTTTTCGCTTCTGCTTCCAAACAAGGGCTTTGTATTGTGGGAACCGTATCTCTTTCAGAACCGGAATGACTCGTTATGGTTGATGGAAATTCTCTCTCTTCTTGAGATCCACTTTCATTAATGTCTCCACAATCCGCACTTAGCTCATGGCCATGCCCAATAGTGGTATAAGAGACGGACGCAGGATGGTCACTTGAACAGGAGAGCTTCCCATCGGAATTTCTTATACTCACTTTGTCGCTGGTGATGCTTCCAACATCACATTTTTCAGTTGATAAGCATCTTGCATAATCAAGAGACTGAAAAGGTGGCAACAGATTGGTCACGCCATGTTTCAAACAAAGTTGCAAATTTTTCCGAGAAAATGGCCAATTAGTCTTGATATCCTTGCTCCGGGTTTTGAAAACATAATCCCTGCAGTAAAATTTAAGATTGAGATATATTACTCAAATCACATAAACAAACAAATTCAGGACACCAATGCATAAAATGATTTGCAAATGTCACAACATTTCAACTATGCACCTGTTTTAGCAAAAGAACTGTACAACGAGGATAAGACTACCCCCAAAAAAATGGCAGCTTTTGACTGAAGATTTGATCACAAACAGATATGCAAGAATTTGGATTCCCAGTGTGAGAGGGTTTTGGAAGAACATGAAATGACTACCATTAATTACCCAAGAATAGCCAGTCAAAATTGACCATCTAACGGTGGTCATGAATAAAAAGAGAGAAAATGCATATTCATGAAGCTTGATGGCCAACCCATACTTGGATGAATCAAAATCAGAAATATGCAACTGGGATCTGGCCAACAAAGAGAGTATAAGAAATAACATGACTGACGTGTAAAACTTGAAGATTAGAAAGATGGAAAATTTCGCCCATTTATTACCTTATGGAGAATTTGGACAGATCTACCAGCTTATTATCAGAAGCCTTCTCATGACTATTACTGCTTTTCAGTTGTGAGATTTCACAAGGACACTGGGGATCTGGTGGAGGGTTTTCAATGGATAACATCTGCCAACAGCCTTTTTCTTCCTTCTTGTGCTGTCTAGGCAACAGTCACAAGAACTTATTTTATCTCCAAAACAAGGCCTTATCTTACCATACTTACCCTTCAGCATAACAGTAGCCTAAGGCCTCTCTCGACAAAGGTCCCCAACCCCACCACCACTAAAACCACCTCTTAAGATCAAAATCAAACAACCCCACCTAAATATTGTACCTTTTCATCAACCATCCATCAACCCTGCAAAGAAGAGAGAAAAATACCAAAACATTAGATCAGGAACTCTGGGGGAAAGAACACAGACCCAGAAAATACAGAGGGCAGTAGAAGACTCTAGACTCTAAAGAATGTTATTTTATGTGCTTGGAAGGTGTAAACTTGAAGCATCTTATATATGAATAGTGTTCTGTCAAAGAGTCTGATTGAGCAAGGAAAGAACCAAAATTTGGCAAAAAAAAAGAAAGCTGCGAGCAAAGATCGACCCTCGTGAATCGTTATTTTATGTGGGCAAACCATGAGAAACTAGACAGATTTGCTTAAGCTTTTCAAGATGGGAAACAACTGAACCTTGCTCTATTGAAAAATCAAATTCAAAGAGAGCAAAATTAAGCTGATATGATGACAAGAACTGATGAATCAGAAAGATTCTCGAAATGAACCCACAAAGAAATCTCACCGTACACATTCATATGGTGCAAACTGCCTCAAAATCAAAGTAATCGGTGAAATATTTTACTTGGTGGAAAAAGTTTCAGAAGAAATGGAAAGAACCCAGACTCCAAAATCAAATCTATGGTCAGTCTGTGTGAATAGTAGACGTGAATAAAGCAAAATCTAGTTTCAATGTATAGATCAGATTTTTTTTTTTTTTGGCTAAGATATAGAAGGAAAGACTATAAACGAAACTCTGTCAAAAACTAGTTGGTAGAGAAACGCCAAGTGAAATATAGATCCTAAGATCACAAAAACTAGGTGGGATTAAAACTCATCAACACACATAGCCCAGCTCGAAATCGATAAACAAATACACCCGCCATCACAAAAATCTTAAGAGAACAAAGAGAAGCGTAAAAAAATCCAAGAAAAGCCCCAAAACACTGATTTTTGAAGACAAAAAACAAAGAAAACCCCCTTAAAGATCAAAGAAATTCCTAGAACAAAATCAGCTACAGACCTGTTAGATTTGAACCAATATATATTCCTAGTAGTAGGAAAAATGAGGAGGAAATACAGTCATCGTATGCTTAAAAGACTTCAGAGGAATAACAGTGATAGAGCAAGAGAAAGCAAAGAAAAATAGCTCAAAGATGTAGAGAGAGAAACTGAGAGATAGAAGATGTATTATTGTATGTAAAATGTAATGTATCAGTTTCTGTACAGTAACAAGAGAAAACAGCAGTTACGGCACCACCCACTCACACATAAAGGAGGTATCAGGTTCTTCTCTCCACAAAAAAATTAAAATAAACTCCTCATTATTCACTTCCCCCACGGTGAATATGCGCGAGAAAGAAAAATATTCAAGAATTTTACATATAGAGAGAGAAACAGCTACAACAAAATATATGGAGAGAGAGAGAGAGGGGTTACCCTACAGAGCTGTCCTAGACTATAGTAACCCCTACTGTGTTCTCTGCATTTGCACAAAAATACATTTCCAGTTTTCTTGATATTTTTGCCATCAGTGTGAGAATTGTCATTTTTAGCCCTGCCTTTTTCTGAAATTACAGGAGACTGTAACCCTAAAGCCTAAACGACAAGAATCCTTTTGGTGTGTTGACAATGATAACCATGGTCTATTGTTCAAATTAATTAATTAATATTAATCTGTTGTTTTAGCTTAAGTAATTCTTCATTTATGCTTTCTTGTCTAGCGCTTTGTTTGGTAAAGTTTCTTTTCGTTAAAAACTTATCAAACTTCATTTATTTTAGAGATAATTGCACATGCGGTACCAAATCTTTCATTTAATAACAGATTTTGCCCAAACCTTTCATTTGTGCCACCCACGGTATCAAACCTTTCATTTTTTGCCGCCAGGTACCAAACCTTTCAAATGTCCGCAGTTGAAGTCGAAATAGATGGTTTATGTTAATTTGACTGTTATTTGACCAAATAATTGGCTTTGACTAATTTTAAAAGGTTAAAATGCTAATTTTACTTTTTTTTAATAATAAAATAACCAAAATCAAATAATTAAAATTAAAAATCCTCACCCCCACCCCAAATCTGTAAATTTGTGTTTGGAATTTCGAGAATGCTTCAACAAGCTCGAGAATGGAGTCCAGAACCGAATGTGCGCTCTGCTGCAATGACATTGGCTCTAAGGAACTCTGCATATGTATTTAGCCCAAAATTTCATCTTGATTGACCATTGAATCAAAAACTCAAAACTTCATCTGAGTTCATCTTCTTTTCATGCCCACACGTACCCTCACATTTCCTCATTCAAGCCCAACCAAACAAACCAAAACCCACCCAAGGCCGACGATCACAATCCGCACACACAAATTGCAGTGACCGCTACAAGCACCCCCCGCCAATTAGCAGCAAGAAATGGATTTTGCTAGAAACTTGCTTAGACGGCATACAGAAAATCCCTAAACCCTTTTCAATCTCTTATTTCTTCTTCTCCTCTTTGATCAAGATAGTCTATTTGGCGGACCATTTCAGCAGGAAATTCATATTTTTATCGAGGAGCTCCATTTCTGATCGGTTGTTAAAGTCTAAATCTCTAATCCGACCTACGTAGATCTACATAGTTGGGCAACAGGTTTCTGACGCCGTGGATTCGAGAATTCGAAGAGGTTGATTTCCCAAATTTGCAGATTTGGGGTGGGGTGGAAGAAGGTGGAATGAGTTTTTAATTTTAATTATTTGATTTTGGTTATTTTATTATTAAAAATGTAAAATTGTCATTTTAACCTTTTAAAATCGGTCAACATTATTGTCAAAGTCAATTATTTGGTCAACTAACGGTCAAATTAACATAAATCATCCATTTGGACTTCAACTACAGATATTTTGAAAGGTTTGGTACCGTTGCTGCAATTATCCCTTTATGTTACGAAATCCATCAACTTTTATTAACACTAATTAGTATTTATGATGTATCGATAAGGAAATTAATAGTACTAAATAATGCTAAGAAATATAAATACGTGAAAATTTTAATTGTATTGTCTAATAACATGTAGCAAACATGTACTTACATTCCATTTGGTACACTAGATTATGCAATATAAAATATTTATGTTTGAGCTACATTATTTTGAGAAATGTATTCTATAATAGTAAATTGATTGAGCATATGTGGTTAAAAAAGAAGGAAAAGTTATTGATGTAATGGACATTATTATTTTATTGAAAGCATGTAGTTGAAAATTAGTAGAAGAATGAGAATGAAAAATTTAATGGATATCAAACAGGGACTTAAGCCCATGTTTGATACACATTAAAATTTTCATTTTAATTCTTCTACTCATTCTTAATTACACACTCTTTAATAAAAGAATATTTTCCATCACATCAATAACTTTTCTTTCTTTTTCAACCACACATTCTCCATCAATCTACTATTCCAGAATACATTCTTCCAAAATAATGTGGCTCAAACACAAGAGTATTGTGGTGGGGGTGTCGAATGTTAGCAATGATTTTATTGAATTAGATTTTTGAGCTCCAGATCCTCACTAAATTGTTTATTTGTTGACGTGGTGTTCCAAAAACAAACACGAAAAGTTTAATAGGCAGAAACAACAATGAGATGTGTTGACTTCCGAAATTGGGTGGGGTGGGATGGGGTTCGAATGACAACAAATACAGACTACAATTTTCGTCTACGCGCATATTACATGCACCCTTGAAACAGTAGCGTTAGACTACATGTGATCGTAGCTCCAGGAGTGCGAGGATCATAGACATTTTGACTCTCAAATCAGAAGATCAATTTTTTTTTTTTGATGTGAAATAGACACAATGAATGATATCTACCGACATTTGGACGCGCAAAATTAGAGCAATGTTTGATAAGTTTTACAGGACAACATTGCATAGAATTAACGAATGAATACAAGTTAAGTACATTAATTTGTATATATAATTCTTGTACATTTACACAATATGTCTAAAGTTTGCTAGTGAAGTCGCTTATTAATTCGATGTATTAACGTGTTCTTATAATCGTCTTAGTGTGTAGTTTTACCTTATGTTTGACATGTACAAACTTAGAGATAATATTAACCATTCAATTTACTTAATATATTAGTTTCTCAATATGTCCCTATTTAATGTGTTTTGTTCTCACAAATATAAATTACTCTGTTATTCAATTGTAAATGGAACAATAAATTAAAAAAAAAGTAAAAAAAAATAAAAAAAATCATCTTCCTTGACATTTATTCATTCGCATCTGTATTGGATGACTATGAAATGTTAATTATCTGGATTCTTGCATTATACAATGACTAGTACCAAGAATAGTTTTACCTTATGTTTGACATGTACAGATGCATAATTCAAATCTGGAGAGTTTGAGACTCACCATAAATTTATCGATTGACGAATTGATGTGTCATGTCATCTATTTCAGCATATCATTTTTTCTAATAAATATATCTAGAATTAAATGAAATAGAAAAGACATCTATAGTGAACTTTACAAGATCAGTAGTTAAGAATGTGAATTTGAGGAGTTGGGGAATTATTTGCATATATCCATAAAATGAAGGGGTCATCACAAAAATGTTTAATTGATTTTGCACCACTAACTTGTTCACCATATATTTTATTTGAGATTAACGACTTTGGTGGCGTCACGATCCTATTTGCCGTTCAACCCTAGAAATTAGAAAAAATATAATAGTAATTACTATAATGAAAATTATTTAAGAGTCAAAATGATGATTATATTGAAAATTATAGCTAGGATTTGTTTGGCTGGCAAGAGGGAACATGGACAAACCCCACCAAACAATGAAGTTCAGGACCAAATCATTAATTCAGTGAAAATAAAAGGGTACCCACTTCAAAATTATCTCCATCACTTATATAGGATTTTTATTTTTTATTTTTTATTTTTTTAAATAGGGATGAGCACACATGGTCAGGTCTGAGTTGCTTGAAAACTTGGACCGATCCGGTTTTCGTAACGAAAATTGTGAAAATAAAATATTGGTTCCATTGATAAACAAGTGATCGGACCAAAATCGATCGTTTTCAATCGGTCAATAAGTTTCTTTATATTTAAAAATAAATGGTAAGTTCTCATGTAATTTTCATTTCATTTTCATATTTCTATTTTAGACGACAAAAATATTGATTATTTATATACATATTAATTTATGTAATTCATATAAATTATGGTATAATTAAGAGATTATAAAAATAATTTTGGATTGTGATGAAAATTAATTCTTGTAGCTAAAATTGATTATCGGATAACAATTGTTCGATTCTCGATTTTAAGACCTATACTCAACCCATTTTAACTATAACCTATTCTAGTTTAGTTCAATTTGGAAGGTTCTTGGTTAGAATGCCTACCTGAAATTTAAATGATATTTCCTATGCTAGTGAAAAGACAAGAAAAAAGGATAGTAGTTGGTTTCTAAATTTTTTCATTTATTTATTTTTCACACGACGTTTATATCGTGGGCAAATTAGATTCTCGATCGCTTATTAGAATTCAACTCATAAATCACGTCACTAGTGTCATGCCATCCACGTCTCAATCTTAATAGAATTGTTGTAATTTGGTTTAGAGAATGATATTGAGTATGCAAAAGTGACTTTTATGTCAACTTCGACTAAATATTTGAATTTGATATGATAGTCAAATTATGAATATAAATAGACTAAATTGTTCTATTCGTTGAGTAGATTGTCGTGGTATATTAGGAATCTCAAAACCAATTTGAAATGAATAATAAATTACAGTCCAAAGTGGATAGAAAAAAGGATGCACGGACGGGAAAATGACTATCTCTATCGCTCGAGCGACGGTCTTGCAAATGGCTAGCGAGCGACGGTCTTGCAAAAGGCTAGTGAACGACGGTCTTGCGAAAGGCTAGCGAGAGAGTTCTGATGAAAATGTGTCACTGTCACTCGAGCGAGAGACCAGCAACAGTAAATGCAGCGATCTTTAGCAAAGGTTGCTGAGTTTGGGATGCGTCATTTCACTTACAACATTTCATCTTCTATATAAAAGACTCTTTGAACGTCTAGTATGCATCCCATATCATTTGCATTGAGTATTACATCAAAAATTCTTGCAAAATACTCTCCAAAAGTCATTTTAAAATCGTTTTCGTGTAAAGAGAATATTTCGTTTCAAGTTTGTTGTTAATTGTGGTTTGAAGTGCTTCTACTACAAGTTGTATTCGTTGTATCTTGGGAGACAGTGTCGTAGTCCGTTAACACCATTACTGGGCAATATTGTTTTAAGGAGAAAGTGTTTTTATTTTCCTCAGATTTTGTTTTCCCTTTTGTTTCTTCTTCTTACTTTTTTTTTTCTTTACCTATGAATTAAATTTGAATATTTCCTTGTCTTAAACAACCATTTACACACACACAGCCCCTGTTTGATGCACATTTTTTCCCCAAGAATGCATTTCTTTGTTTGATACGATGGAGAATATGTAGTTGAAAAAGAAGGAAAAGTTATTGATGTGATGAAAAATATTATTTTATTAAAAATATGTGATTAAAAATGATTAGAAAAATGAGATAAAAAAAATAATGTGACTCAAATAGGGGAATACTTCCGCACAAACAAGAATATTCATGTACACGTTTGTTTGACCATAAATAAATTAACTTCCATAAAATAAAGAAAGTCATAACTAAAGTCTCTATTATAACTTGAAATGTATTTTTTTAGAGGTGGTAACTTATATAACTGAATAATATAATAAATAAAATTGGAATATTTTTATGAAGAGTTTATACATGACATGTCTTTTGCGAAATTTCAAAAACATACCATTCTTAACCACATGTAAGGCAAATTGAAACAGCCCATGTTTTGACAACCCATGCCTGTTCAAGT
>CAIGRO010173398.1:0-26014 GCA_903798355.1 Fraxinus baroniana
AATATGTCGTTGAAAAAGAAGAAAACGTTATTGATGTGATGTAAAATATTATTTTATTGAAGAATGTATGGTTGAAAATGAGTAGAAAAATGAGAATGGAAAAAAAAAATATGACCTAAATAGGGGCTAAGGGTGGAAAAGGAAAACATTTTCCTTTTTCATGAAAAATTGAACATATCAAACGGAGCCTTAGAGAGAGTCACATTAATCAGTTTTCTTTACAAACTCTTTTAAGTAGAAGGAGTACTTTTATAAAATTAATCAAATGAATTTTAAAGTATCTTTTGGATCTAAACTTCTTTTGACTTTTCAAAAATCACGTCAAACGGACCGTAAAAAGCACGGACAATACTCCAACTAGAACAATGTATTTGACACGCATCAAATACTAATACTTTTCGAAAACATCTATATGTATTCGATAAATTATGCTTATCGTCGTTTTTTATATATATATTTTTTAATTCCGATAGTCGAGATATTTTAGAACACTCCTCGAATTGATGTTTTAAATTTTCTACACATGAGTTCAATGATTGATACCTCCCTCCCACTCTCCCACATTTTCTCTTGATGAAAAATATACAATATTATAACTTTGACTCTTCTATCTTTTCGAGTGCAGACGTGCACGGCATTATCATAGTTTTCTTCCCTTTTTTGTCATTGAAATCTTGAATAGTCCATCCTTGTAATTAGTATAATTAGTCCGACTTTCCGCGGAGAAGGAGCCTTGTAATGAAATCAAAAAATTTTAGCCTACTCGACATTCTCCTCTCTTTTTGTCATATGATGGGAAGAAACTCAATAATTGCTAATGTAACATAATTTATGAGTAGTGTTATTTAGTACTATCGGAGTTTAACATCAGTCTATATGACATTAATGACATGATCAATATAATTTCACTTTTAATTGAACGTATTACATAATGCCAAGTAGACTGATGTCTAACACTACTGATATTAGGAGCCTGTTCGGTATGAATTAAAATTCAATTAAAATTGAAAATATAACTGTTATTGGGTCTCACTCGTTTAATAAAAGTCAACAATAACGATCAATTTTTCAATTTTAATCCCTACCGAACACACCCTAGATATCATTATTCTATAATCTATATAATTCTTGAAAATTTTTGAAGTATGAGTAGGATTCCTTTTCTAAATACACTTTATATGAAATCACTCGTGCTATAAAAATGAAAAGTGACGGACTAAAAAATCATTTTAAATAATTGAACTCAACTGAGATTTTGATGGATTTTAAAATATTATAAATCTTAATGAATTTCGTTGATTTAAATAGATTACCACAAATTTCATTAAATATGGTGGAAATTTCAAAAGATTTTGTTATATGTATTTTTAAGCTTGAAATACATCCAAATCTTTTAAGATCCATTCATTAATAAAATCTTTACAATTCTACTAGTTACCGATGATACTTAAATTTTGAAGGATTTCATTAAAATTTCACTTAGGGGCCCCTAAATTTTAGTATGTATTATTAAAGTCTAAAACATTAAAAATAGATGACAATCTAATGATCTTAAGTTTTTAAATAAATATATCACATAATTAAGAAATGGTTGTAAATTTTGAAAATATATTCTCGTATTGATCATAATCAAGTGCCACGTGGATATATATATATATATATATATATTATTATTTATTATTTTTTTTTTTCACTTGATAACGCAAGGAATGTTAGATTAGAAATTATAACTAATGGGACTAATATTGAAAGCAAATTGAAATTTAATTTGTGATAAATTAAAGCTGGATGATCCAATTGAAAATTTATTGAAAGTTCAGTGACCAGAAATGTACTTTTTAAAATAAAGCAAGGTCCAAATCTTCATTTCGTGTTTATTCCGGTGGCGCAACGGTTATGTTGACACCGCTTCAAATTTTCCCCGATAAGCGTCGTAGTTCCCACGTTCATGTGTGTGTACTTATGTGAGAGAGAAAGAAAGATAGATGTATAGAGAGTGAGAAAGGCGGTTTCTTTTGGAAGTTGAGAGCATTCTTCTTTTCTTTATCAATTTCCACTGGTATGGTAGAACGGCACTGTTATGATTTGAAATTTTATTGAGATCGTGGAGGGAAGGGGAAGGGAGTGGATTGAGATCATCGCCGAATTTTACGATTTCATTTGGCCATTTTTATGTATTTCAGCCGTATTTGTTTTATTTACTCTATTCAACGCTTAAAGTAATTTGCAAATTTTCAAGTTCACACTTCAATTCAGTTTCAAAAATGTTGATTTTTCAGCATGCTTTTTTAAAGGAAAACCAGCTCAGCTTCACATGATCTTACTAACCGACACTAGTAATCCAAAAATACTTTCTGTTTTTAGTGCATTTGTCGCTCATTTTTGGCGGATTCATTTTTTACCGTTGAATCGGAGTGACGTTATGCCGTAATCAAATCTAGCAGTGTCGAGCAGTTTCACGATAATTTTGATCCACTGATCAATGGTTTGAGCAGTTTCACGACGGTTTTTACATTTGTTCATGGAAATTATAACGGTTAGTATTGGATTTCTGTTTATTTTTACTCGACGAATGAGAAATTGAAGAAAGGAAGCTTCAGCTCTGACCCTTCAACAAGAAATATCATTTCACCAACGTTGGACGAAAACGATACCCGAAGGTGTACTCTTGTGTATATTTCAATACAGGCCTTTTTGGAAAATTATTTTAAAGAGCATCTTACTTGGACTTGAAGGATTATTGGGGTCACCATTAGGCAGAGCTGTCTGTTACCAATTTCTGACTCCATTGAAAGAGAATTTTAGGTTTCTGTTGAAAGAAAAGGCTTAAGGCCAAAGCTTAATCAAAATGGTTAATCGCAGCTAACCCCTTTGAATTATTATGCTTTTAGCTTAATCAATATTTTAGCAGTTGTTAATAATTATATAATTAGTATTTTCTGTTGCGTTGCAGATTAATTCTTGTTGCCGGCGGCAGAATCTCTGATGCAAACTCAACAACCCTGTCTTTTAACAGCCTAACTTTCTGGCCCTTTTCTGCTAGCAATGGACCATTGAGAAGTTCTGTATTAGTTTCACTTCTGTTTAGTGGTTTCGGGGACCTTTAATTATAGTCATTTCACGTTTGGTGTGTTCGGAGTTGGTTTTTGAGGGCTAACTGGAGTGGGTGTTGAGAAATGGGGGCTATTGCTGGAGAAGATTTGATGAATTGGGAGAGGATGCAAGTTGGGGGCAATGGAAATGAAGAAAAGATTCTGGTGTTGGTGCGTTTGAGGCCTTTGAGCGAGAAAGAAATCGCACAGGATGAAGTTGTGGATTGGGAATGCATTAATTCAACCACCATTTTGTACCGGAACAGCCTCCAGGAGAGGTCTGGACTTCCCACAGCTTACTCATTTGGTAAGGAAATGCCTTCATTTTCTTTCATATCAATATTTCTTTGCTTCTTTTACAAAGAATCCTACTCTGCAAGTATCCCATTGTTCTTCCCTTCGGTCTGTAGTGCACATTGTTGGATTCTTTTGACAGATCTTCTCAATAATGATTATAGTTGGTTAATTTAGCCAGGATTTAGGAGTGATTTTAGGACAGTAATGATAATTTAAACTCACGTTAATTGATGCGACTTTATAGTCAAGTAATTTGTATGAAATCTTTCTGTGTACTAGAGACACAAAAAGGGGCCTGTTGAGACTTGTGTGTTAATCTTCATAGATATATTTAGCGTCTTGATTTCTGAGAATTGTAATCACTATTAATCTTACTTCCTTTCCCTTGTTGCTGTCTGTTTAATGTGTTTTGAGGGCAGATCGAGTATTTAGGGGTGACTGCAGCACGAGGGAAGTTTATGAGGAAGGAGCAAAGGACATTGCCCTTTCAGTTGTTGGCGGCATCAACTGTAAGCACGATATTATACCTTTGCTTTTTGTTTATTGACCTAATTTTTCATTTTTTATTCAATAATTTGTTGGCCTTGCTTATCAGATGACAAGCTAAGTGTTCTAACTCACATAGAAATTTCAATTTCAGCTACTATTTTCGCATATGGCCAAACAAGCAGCGGAAAGACATATACCATGAATGGGATTACTGAGTATGCTGTGGCTGACATTTACGATTACATACAAAAGGTATTACATAATAAATATGGTGTTAATGTCAGTTCCTTTACATGGATAGCAATATAAAATATTTTTCTTTCCTTTGTAACTTTATAGGGCTTGTGTTTCTATAATTATTTCTGAAAAATTAATTGTTCCTTTTTTTTTTCTAGCATGAGGAACGAGCATTTGTGTTGAAGTTTTCTGCCATGGAAATTTACAACGAAGTTGTTAAAGACCTCCTCAGCGGTGACAATACTCCACTCAGACTGCTTGATGATACCGAGGTGAGTTTTAATGTGCTTACTTTCTCGTATAAGCACATACATTTCTTTTTTACCTATTGATCCATTTCTCCAGCGAGGAATTATTATAGAGAAACTGACAGAAGAAACCCTGAGAGATTGGAGTCATCTCAAGGAACTTTTATCCATCTGCGAAGGTAGGGGGAGTGTTATGGCTATCAATTCTTCATCGACACCTCATGACCATCTAATCACATAGAATAATTGTGTTTCTGGTTCATTCTCATAGCACAAAGACAAATTGGGGAAACGTCCTTGAATGAAACAAGCTCCAGATCTCATCAAATTCTTAGATTGGTGCATGCCTTCTCCTCTCTCTCTCTGATTCTTTAATTTTTCACTTAAATTTCTGAGCAGTCCCCCGAAGTCCTATTATTAGCTAATTTATACTTGGTTGTTCTCAGACGATTGAAAGTTCAGCTCGCGAGTTTTTAGGGAAAGACAACTCAGCCACCCTTTCTGCTAGTGTGGTATTGGCAATCATTTTGACTTGTGGATTTGATGATGAATATATGCAACTGATTCCACGCTTCGAATTTGAAAATGGAAGAGTTTTAAAATTACAATTTATCTAGTTTTTGCCTACAGAATTTTGTTGATCTGGCTGGAAGTGAGCGTGCATCTCAATCGTTATCAGTTGGGCAAAGGCTGAAAGAAGGCTGCCACATCAATCGTAGTTTACTAACTTTAGGAACAGTGATTCGCAAGCTAAGGTAGACTAATCTTGTCTCTCCTCTCTTCTTTTGCTTTGGCTTCTTGCTTGAATTGACTCTATCTCAAATATAACAACCATTATCATATCTGATATATTATTTGGAGGTAGTTCCTTTCTTCTTAGTTCACTGAGGATGAAAACTGAATTTATCCATTTTTTTACTTCCCCCACCCACAAGAATTATAAATTATAGGGGCGTTCTTTTTCCCCCTTCCACTAAGAATTCCATTTAAGGTGGACTTCATTGGGGAGACATGCTTTTCTCTCGGTAAAGATGGGGATATCAACTCTATCTCTCTCTACTCAGTACTCACACGTTTCCACTCTTTGAATTCCTAACTGTATATGATTGTGTAGTCCTAAGCCATGTATAACTCTTTTAACTTTAGCCATACGCTAAATGCAGCAAAGGAAGGCATGGACATGTCAATTACAGGGATTCTAAGCTAACACGGATTTTGCAACCTGCCTTGGGAGGCAATGGAAGAACTACCATCATTTGCACTTTGAGCCCTGCAAGATGCCATGTTGAGCAATCAAGAAATACCCTTTTATTTGCTAGCTGTGCAAAGGAAGTAACTACAAATGCACAGGTCAATGTAGTAATGTCTGATAAGGCCTTGGTGAAACATCTACAAAAGGAGGTAGCCAGGTTGGAGGGTGAGCTGCGAACTCCTGGACTGACCTGTGATCATGCAGCACTGTTTAGAAAGAAAGATCTACAGATTGAAAAGGTATTTCTGTTTAATTTAATCCATAGTATATTTTCTTCTTTAATGTTTCAAATGGTTGGGATTCTGTTTTAATTTCACTGAAACAAGATGCCTTCTTTACATGCTTGCTTATGAAAATCTCAATTTTCTATAAACCAGCAGTCAAAAGCATGTTACAAGAAGAATAACATTTCTAGAAGTACTTGACATTGCTATAGTTTGCCTATTGATATGTATGCTAGAACATATCTTCTCTGATTGGGATAAAATAAATAGCAATTTTTCCATTTGCTAAGCCAGTCCTCTAAATAATATTTCCTGCTAGTTTGCCTCTTGATATGTATACTAGAACGTATCTTCTCTGATTGGGATAAAATAAATAGCAATTTTTCAATTTGCTAAGCCAGTCCTCTAAATAATATTTCCTAACAAGAAGCTCTCAAATTACTTGCAGCATGCTAACGTGATTTCCTGATATACTATTTGCAGTTGGAGAAACAGGTTAAGGAGCTGACTAGGCAGCTAGATCTTGCTAGATCTCATGTTGAGGAATTGTTGCAAGAGGTTGGAAATAATTAGAGTTCAAACAAATTTATATGTTTCCCCCTTCCCTTCCCTCTTTCTTCCTGCACACTCATACACATACAGAGACCTCTAGGGGTTGCACCATATGATTACTAATTAATTTATATGTCATTTAATTTTCTAGAATGCCCTTGGATGTCCTCCTAAATTGCAAGGAGAGAATGCACAGGAAAATGTATATCCAGCTACAAGGTCATTGCGTGGAACCAATCATCATGATAGAAAAGTAAGTTACAGGAAGCTTAATGGAATTCAGTCTCGTAATAAGGACATCATCAAGAGTGATGCAAGGTCGGACCAACTACTGTCAGAAGACAGTGAGGATCATTCTTCATCTTATGTTATGACTGATCTGAGTCAAGGAAGAGATAATCTCCCAGTAGGAGTCAATCAAGATTCTGGTGAAGTTTGTAAAGATGTTCAATGTATTGAGATGGACAAAGATTTGTCAAATAGTGAGAATGATGGAAGAACGTCAACACTGTTGGAGTCTGGTAGTAGATGTGCTTCCAATCCTGTCCTATCACTAGATCCTGACGTTGAAAATGGTTGCTCTCATGGAACGTTGGAGCATAAAATGCAAGATGTGCAAAATACCATGGAGTCTCTAGCCAGCACTTGTGGGGATGGATTGTCCTCGTCCATCAATATACTGGATTCTGGAAAACTGAAATTGACAAGTAGCGAGAGTTATAAACCTAATTTAGTGACTGGCTCTCCTGACTTTGAGATGGCAGAAGAAATTGAAACAACCCCACCACCAACTGGGATGGGAAAAAGCTTCCCAGGAAGACCAGAAGGCTTCCAAAAGAAGAACTGGATGCTTCCCCCATCGATATATGGTGCGAATGGTATGAGTTTGTCCAGAAATGATTCACAGTCTTCCCATGCTAGCAGTTTTCCCGATGAAGTAAAAGCTGAGGACAACTTCGATGGAGATGATGATATTCCTACCCTTGGTTCATTTGTAGCAGGACTCAGGGAGATGGTTAAGCTTCAGAATGAAGACAAGCTCGATGATCAGGTGACAGTTTCCAGAGCTCTTAACTGCTTTGTTCTTGTAACATTTCAATTTCCCCTTTTCATACTTATTTCTTCCCATTAATAATTTTCTCCACTTATTTAAATAGCTGCATCCTGTGAAAAAGATACAGTAATATATTGGGATTCATGATTATCGTGCTTCTACTGTATTCATATATCTAGGTTCAAGAGCCTTCAAGAGCTCAAAAGAGTGTCAAAGATGAACTGGATGCAAGGCATGATTCTTCAGGAGCTCCTTCAAATTGGCTTCTGAAGTTTGAGAGGCTGCGGGGATCGATAATTGAATTATGGCAAGCTTGCAATGTTTCATTGGTACATAGGACATACTTCTTCCTCCTTTTTAAAGGCGACATGGCAGATTCCATTTACATGGAGGTAGAACACAGGAGATTATTATTCCTCAAGGAGACATTTTCTGAGGGAAATCCAACTGTACAAGATGGCCACACACTCACGTTGGCATCAAGGTATCTTCTGTTTCTCTTTTATTCTCATTATAGAAATAAACTGTAGCTGTGTTTCACATTTTACTTGGTTTATTTGTATATCAAAGTGCTGAAGCAATGAAGATGTAAGACCATTTTGAATATCTGTCTCTCCCATGAAAACGATATAATACATTGAAGATACACACCTCTTTCAATTTTGTGTCCCTGTAATAATTCAGCCTCAGATTAGTTATTTCCGACTGATGATTCCAGTATATTGTTTTCTTGGAGTGACAGCATGAAAAATCTTCGGCGTGAGAGGGAGATGCTAAGCAAGCTTATCTACAAGAGATATACAGAAGAAGAAAGGAACAAAATTTACGAGAGATGGGGTATAAAATTGAACTCAAAACAGAGGAGGTTGCAGCTGGTCTATCATCTTTGGAGTGGCACTAAAGATATGAATTACGTCTCAGATAGTGCAGCCATTGTTGCAAAGCTGATTGGGTTCTCAGAGCAAGGGGAAGCCCTCAAGGAGATGTTTGGCCTTAGTTTCACTCCTCCACGCACGAGTCGGAGATCCTTTAGCTGGAAAAACAGTATGACATCCCTTCTGTGAGCTTGTAGCTAGTTGACAAAACAATTAGTTCAAGTTTATTGTGAAATAATAGATTGTATTGGCTGGTATATACAATACAAAACTTTTCTTTTAATCCACCTTAGGTCGGATTAGGTACAAGATAAACCGAATAGTTTCAGTTGTCAATTAGAGTATATCTTGTCAATGAACTGTTGTATGTTTGTACAAGTTTGCTATAGCATGATCTGGAATCAGGTTAGGATAGTCCTCCAATTATGCTCTAGGAAATTTCCATCCTTTTGCCTGAAGTGTGATTTGATTCTTTCCTTAATTCTACTTCTCAAATACAATTTGTTATAATGATTGCAACAATTAAATAAGTTGGTGAATTTTTAGAGTGGGATATCTGTAATGAAATTTTTGAGTGATGCAGTCCTAATTGTTCTTGTTAGATGCAAGTTCAGTTCAAGTATTCAACAATATAACGAGTACTTGCATCCATCGTTAAGGCTAACTGTGACATGTTTTTGACAAAAAGGGATTTACGAAAATTTGGTAAGAGTTTTACCTTTAAAACAGCATTTTACAAGAAAATTTTGCCAAAATTTTGTTAAATCCCTTATAGTCGACAGTGGGCGTGACACCTAGTTGACATATTTTTACGCATATCTTGTTTCAACTTCAATTAGATGATATGAATCTAACTTATCCTTCTTTTCTAAAATTGAAGTACAAAACTTGACAAAATTGTTGAAGTGTTCTACTGAAAGCATGTTTTTTGAAAGGCAAAAAAATTATCGTTACAAGTGAAGAGGACATTTGCCTTAGAAGATCGACTTTTTGTACTTGAACACCTTTCAAGCTTAACTAAACACATTGACATTCCAAAAAGCAACGTTTTAAACACTAGATGATCAGCTCAAGCATCGGTCTGCAAAGTAAACTTCACAGAGTCAAAAGGGTTAAATTAGTGGAATCAATGATAAAAAGATCACATTTTTTTCTAAGTGAATCAATGAATCCTTGACTTTTTTTCTATTTTAAACACGTCAAATCCATTTTTTACACGTTGGAATGATAATCAGTCAAAATGATAATCAGTCAAATATGGAGTAAAAAGTTTGATTAATCACTGAACTTAACACAATGTCATGTTGTGGTCACTAAACTTTCATTTGCTGCTCAACGGTCACTGAACTTACAAATAAACTACTCCATCCATCACCAGCACACCCAGCCGTTTCAAGCATTCTCACGTGGATTGACGACAGTCGATGTGGCACAGGACGGCGTGAAACTCAGCCATGGTGGATGAGATTTCACAGGTAAAAACATGATTCCTGACTTACAAATCAAACAAACGATATAACCCCATGCACAGACGCAAATCAGAAGCCCTAAATCATAAATTCCCCCCAGTCACGAACCCTAGATTGCTAATCGATCTACCAAAAATTGATTCAACGTCGTGGAGGGAATCACCAAACCGAGAATGTCGACGGAATCACACAAGCACAAAATCAAAGAAAGAATTTAAATTTACAAGTTATTTAATTTATGGATTTTGATATTTTGACGGGTTGTTTTTGCTGAAATTCGTCGATGACCCACATGGGATTCGTATCCCTTTTCTGTTTTTGTGCTTCCATTTTCAAATTTGTTTCTTGTAGTCATAGCTCATGCTTTATTTTTAGTCAAAGTCTACCCTGAGTTCCCACCTTGTTTTACTTGACTTGAAGAATTCGAAGGAGGGTAATAATGAAGAAAAAGTGGTAGAAACAGTTTCTGAGCGCACTGCAACTTCAGTTGGTTATGGTAACGTACCCCATGGACTGTCATTGAAAGATTCGTTGGCTGCTATTTCTAATGCAACTCAAGATGCAGCTCGCCTTCATCACGTCTTCAGAGTACAGTCATTTCAGAGAAAGTAGACAGAAGAGTATGGGGACGGTGATTTTGGAATGTCAGATGAGCGTGTACTTTCACTTCTAGCTCTAAAGGGCAACACGAGGAGCCAATTCACGCTGCTGTGGTATCAATACAAAATAAATTCCGCAGTTGGAAAGGCAGAAAGGAGTATTTGTTATTTTCAATTCCCAAATCTGAGTTTTGCCTTTTCTTAATAAGGGTTTATCCCCTTATAAAAGGCCCATATGAGAGGACACCGGGTGAGGAAGAACTACAAAAGGATAATCTGGTCGGTAAGAATACTGGATAAGGTCATTTTGCACCGGCGAAGGAAAGGAAGAGGATTGAGTTCATTCAAACCTGAAGCACTTACTGCAGGTACTAGCATGCACGTAACAGAACCTAAGAAGGATGACTATGATTTCTTAAAAGAAGGTAGAAAACAAATAGAGGAAAGATTGCAGAAGGCACTGGTTCAGTTCTCAGAGGCTAAGGTGTAATAATAGAAAAAGAGCTCAAGGAGTTTGCAAATTGGGGCATAACCGAACGATATGGGCTTCGAAGTTGAATGAGACGGGGATAGTGCAAGAGAAGTCTTACATGGCTGAGCACGCATGATCATGGAGCCAACATAACAGACATTGCAACTATACTGCAAATTGGTTTTGTTATTTCCATAAAAATGCTTCTAATTTATTGCAGAAGCCATACTGTCTACTGATGGATGGCCATAATGTAGTGGAGTTTTGGCAAGGTTATTGTTTTAGCTAAAGCTTTACAGTATTGGTGACTTGCTGTACATGGTTCATATTGTAAATCAATGGATTTGTATACATTTTAACATAACCAAAATAAGAGCTCATTTTACAATTTGTATACATTTTAACATAACCAAGCTAAGTGATATTGTCCGTGAACAAACATCATTTTCAACAAGGTAAGATTACATAAACATGATTAGCATAACCAAAATAAGATTCTTGTTTTACAACAAACATAATTTACGACAAATTCACAGCCGATTACATAAACATGGAGTTCGACAAATACAACAAACTTCTTTCACGGTCACATAGTTGGAACAAATTCACAGAACTTTTCCCTTTTCTTTCTCATTATCCTTAGTAGCTGCTTTTCCATGCGAATAGTTATGTTCATAGATATCTTCACTTGCCTTTCTTCTCATATTTGAGCAGCTCTATTCAACATACAAACAAAATTTCAATCAGATATATAGCCTTACATTCCATGTCTGCATTTTGGCCACTGGCCAAGATTAGTTATCAAAACTTCATCCCTTAAATATATACTTTCTCCATTTGATAATGCACGACTGGCCAAGATTAGTTATCAAAACTTCATCCCTTAAATATATACTTTCTCCATTTGATAATGCACGACTACAGATGCTATTGGGATTATCAATTGCATCTATAATACACAACTATAGATTAAAGAAATACAGTCATCAATTGTATCTACAATAGCCTTCAATCTGGGATCACAATGACCGTGTGTGGAAGTGGTCAAGTCGACTGATTTTCTCCTTCAAGTTTTTGGGGGTTTAGGTTATGAATGGATAAGGGATGATGGATGATGGAGGAATGGGAGATTAGGGATAGTAAATCATCTGATGTGGGGATTTTCGAAATTGGTTGGGAAGCAATTTGGGCAAATCGAAATCTAGGATTCTTCTTTCTACTGGATTTGGGTGGGATCTGAATTGGGGATTCCTCCTCTCACTCACACTAATTCTTCATCAAATTCAAACAATGCCTACCATTTTATTGAGGATTTTGCTTGCATACAATCTCTTCAACACAATTCTTCTTTACTTAAAACCCAAAAAACTAAGGATATACCTCCCTTCTTCATGACATCCCAATCCCAAAAATCTTCTCGAAGAACCCATTTCACCTTCTCCTCGAATGGATGCCACTGAACTCAAAATGGTTTTCGAAATTTTCGATCAGAACGTCGATGGCCGGATCACCAAAATGGAGCTCAACGATTCCTTAGAAAAAATGGGTATTTTCATAACGAGTCTAAGGTGGCAAGGAAAATGACGTCGTTTGTTGTTAAATAAGACACTGTCGTGCCACATCAGCGGCCATTCAAATGGGATCGTGGTGAGTGACGAATGGAATGAACGTTTGATAAGTTCAGTGACTATTGGGCAGCAAAAGAAAGTTCAGTGACTACAACGCGACATTGTGCCAAATTCGGTGGTTAATCAAACTTTTTACTCGTTGTGGAAGATGTTGATTTTTTTATTTAATTTTTTATCTGAAAATATATAAAATTACCATTTTACCCATGTTGAAATAATTAATAATGTGGTCAAAATTATCTTCTTGGCCAACTCATGGCAAAGTGAATGGTTTTTGTCCAGATGGACCCCAGCAGCATATTTACAATAAATTAGGGATCGCTGCTAGCATAAAATGAAGGTAAGGTAAAGTTTGTAAAAATTAAAAAAGTTAGGGACCGTTGCTGCAATCTTCCAACTATGAAATGAATTTTCAAAATCTCAAACTAAACCTGTTTTATAGTTTTATGTTTTGATAAATAATTTTTCAAAATGATAGATCAATTTCTTTTTAGCAATTTAAAATAAATTGTTAAAACAGAAAACTAAAAATAAGTTCAAAGCTAACAATTAAGCCACTATTTGGTATAAATTAAAATTCGATTTTAATCTCAAGTCAAAGTCAACAATTAACTTTAATCACACATTTTATGAGATTCGTAACTTTTCAACTACATATTTCATCAACTTTTATTAAATTTTACTAAAATCTGAGTTTTAATCTGCAAGAAATAGGGGCTAAAATACAAACGAAACAGAACCTGAACTTTTTCCCTCAGTCAAACATGGGCTGTGTTGTACCCAAGCAAAATAATAATAATAATAATAATAAATAAAAAAATAAAGGAAGTATGAAAAAATGAGAACCGAAGAAGGATTTTCAGTTGCTGCTACTCTCTTGGACGAGCAATTAGGGCTTTTCTGAAGAACCCAAACTAGGAAGAGTAGCAAGAACTGCTTCAACCCTTCTGCTCTCGCCTTTCAACTCCCAGAATCAATGTTGGAATCAGACACCAGGTTTCGGAAAATCCCATCCCTTTCTTTCGGAAATCGCGCACATGCCTACATTTTAATGCGAGTCATGTAAGTTATCACACACATGCGTATGTATTTGTATTTTGTAGCAATTGGCACTTAAACTCATTGTTTTATTTTGTGGGAGATATTTTTACTTCTAAGAAAAGGAAAACCAAGGAAATCTTGGAGAGCAGTTTTCTTAGGGGCTTGCATCATTTGAATTTCGGGTTGAAATTAAGGTTTCTTTGCTCGATCATTTACTTTTATCTGAATATTATATTTGCCTTGAACTTTCTGTTTGGACTTGGTTTTCTCCGTGTATGCTTTTGAATTATGGCTTGATCCATATATTTAGTTGTTCACCAGTAGCCATTCATTGTTCACAATTATTTACTTAAGTTAGTGTAACATTAGATGTTCGTTTCCAAAGTGGAGGCCTTGACGAGCTTAATTGTTCTACTTTGATTCTTCTCCTCGTGCGCATTTCTTTATTTTGAGTAAGTTTGTAACGCACCGGAACCTATGTCCAGAAGGTTACTCAAATAATTCATTTAGCCATTATAAGAGTTGATCAACACATTGTAATACAAAAAAAAATTGAAGAACTATTGTCTCAAAATATCAATTGATCCAATCCACTACTGAAATATAAATCTTGTCAATTTTGAAAATAAAATTCTGATTTCAAAATAAGTTTCTAACTAAATCCCTGTTTGATACACATTAAAATTTTCATTTTCATTCTTCTACTCATTTTCAACCACACATTTTTCAATAAAATAATATTTTCCATCACATCAATAATTTTTTCTTCTATTTTCCACCACATATTCTCCATCAATCTACTATTCCAAAATACATTCTTCCAAAATAATATGGCTCAAACACAAATACTTAAAGAAATTTAAGTTCTTGATCCTGCGACACGGACTGTGCCAACAGTTTCAACTTTCAACTCCGATCAATCAAGAATCTCTAAAATATTTTAAAAATGGAATGTGCATACGGATACACTCAATATAGATTCCATACCAGTATTTTCACAATTTAATCTAAAAGCAAGTGAATTACGCACATAATATAATTTTCTAGTGGGAAAGAAACCTTACAGTCTCATTCTCACATAGGTCATGTCCATTCTCAATCTCCAGTTAGGGTCTCTAGCTCTATGGTTGGTTTTTGTGTAGATCTAGATAATATCCTATGGTATTACCCTTAAGATCCTTCTTTAATTTGGATCACATGATAGCAAATGAAATACTTAACTTAAAATATTAGAAAGTGAAAGCACAAAACCTCTTGGCATTTAGAGAAATTCATACCTTGTTTGTTAAATTTCTTGTATAATCGAGCTACATAAGATTGAAAATTCTTGAGAACAAATTTTGAACACACCAGAAAACCTATTCTTTTCTTTCTTCTCACTCTTCTTATCTCTCTATTTTCAATTTCAAAGGCCCTTTATCTGTGTGCCATATGATAAGGGGCCTTTGAAATTAGTGTGGCACTCGGTACGAGGTCAATAGTAAACTTAATCTCTTGATTTGGAGGCATTCCTGGTAAATCTTCTGGAAATACATTTGAAAATCCCTCATCACTCGAACTTCATCGATAGTTAACTCCTGATCAATTTTGGCCAAAGACACTAATAATCTTTGAGCATATTTCTTTTCAACAAGCGTTCAGCTTGCACTGCTGATATAAGTTGGGGTAGAAGTTTCACCCTTGTTCCAAGGAAATGAAATTCTTCTTCACCAGGTCATCGAAAAATTACACCATTCTCGAAACAACGAATGGTTGCATGATATTTTGACAACAAACCATTCTAAGTATAACTTAAAAATCTTTCATGTTTAGGACCACCAAGTCTTTTTTATAATCTTTCCATCTATTTCTAACTTTAGGTTCCTCGTTATATAATTTGCATTGAGCATATTTCCAGACGGTATTGATACTTCTAATATGTTATCAAGGGGTACACATTCTATATTCGACTTTGAAACGAATATCGAAGAAACAAATGAGCGTGTAGCTCCTGAAACAATTAATATAAAAGCATGCGTGTTAGAGATTGATATGATACTTGCCTCTTCTTGTGTTAAAGCAAAAACTTTGGCCTTACCCACATTTTGATCTTTAACCTTCTTATGTTATCCCTCAATGCAGTATTTGATAACGTGTCTTAGCTTGCCACACCTATAAAAAACATCTTTTCCTGTCACGCATTCTCCATTATAAGGTTTTTGGCATTTTGGACAGAATGATCGTTGATTCTTGTCACCGATGTTGACACATCTTTCCGTCCTTCCCTTATTGTAGGGATCTTTTCAATTCCTCCTGATATCATCGTACCATTTGCGCTTGTCTGAGGAGCTAGTCTGTTGTTTACTACCTTCACCATTCTGGTCATGATCAAAGGCGTATACTTGAGCTTTCTCCAGAACTCTATGAAACCCAATTGGAATACTACCACTGCTTTCCCAATGTCAGTTCTCAATCTATGCTCAAAACATCGAGCTCGTGTCCACCAGTTTTGGGGCAAATTTTCACCACATGTGGGGCAAATCGGGATAACTCCTCGAACTTTCGCTTATAATTAGTGAGCGTCATGTTTCCCTGCTTTAGCTTAAGAAACTTTGTTTCATTCTTGTCTCTTAACGTAGCTGGAAAGTACTTCTAAAGCATTATCCTTTGAATTGTGCCCGTGTAAGGTTACATCGTCGCTCCTCGGTGCGAGATCTAGTAGTCATCTCCCACCAATGACCTTCTCCTTTCTCCATCACAAATACTGCACAGAGAATTTTCTGTACGTCAGTGCATTCTATAAACTTGAAGATACGATCAAGTTGGCGAACCGATTCTTCAGCAACCAGTGGATCGGGGCCACCTTCAAACACGAGTGGGTGCATCTTGCGAAACTATTCTATAATTGAAGACAATTCAAGCTTGCCTCGTGGTTGTTGTGGTGGTTGCTGCTGCGACATCTCTCACATAGCAGCTAGTAATTCTCGTGCTAAGTTAGCTGGCATCTAAACCTTAAATGTGGAGATTGTATATTAGACGTCATTCAAGTCAATTCAACTTACCCAATATAGCTGAAAATGATAGAATACTTGATCAATATTCTTTTGGTTCAATATATTCTTATTGCTTCTAATAGAATTTGGCTAAATGGGCTTTGCATCAATTTTTTTTGTAGGTTTGCAATATTACTTTTCATCTTGTTGATTTAAATAACGTACAATTGAAAATGCTCCTAGAAAGAGGGGGGGGGGGGCATTAAATAGTAATAAATTTCTAAACACGCTCTATGGAAATAAACACTGTGTTAAATTTTCTGTAAAATATAACAATAATACGCAAATCAAGAAAACTCAAACAATGAATTTTCCGTAATTTTTTTTTTCATACATAATTATTGCTTCACTCAATTACTTTTCTAATTCTCGTATTGGATCTAATAAAAGAAATTACGATCCATTCATTATAAAAGTTTAAATAATGACAAAGTTCCTACAATTTAACAAAATTCTCAATGTTTTATTCTCGGTTGTAGCGGACTTTCCTTCTGAAACAACTTATGTTTATTTTCATAGGGCATTAAATAGTAATAAATTTCTAAACACGCTCTATGGAAATAAACACTGTGTTAAATTTTCTGTAAAATATAACAATTTACCTGTCTACAAATAGGATATATCAAGTTCAAGCAATCACTAGTTAACTTTAAAATTAAAATAATTTCATACCTTAGATTGTTAGTTAGAAGTTGATTATGCAGGTTCCGATGTCATGTTGATCAAAATTTATATAAAACTTTATCATATAAAGTTATCTAAAATTTTAATTTCATAAAGGCTCCAAGAAAGGTTGATTGGGCTCTGATACCATGTTGTAACGCCTCAGCACCCATGTCCTCGAGGTTACTCAATTAATTTCTTTATCTGCAAGCAAAGTGGATTGACTCATACTGTAATACAAACTTTGAAGAATTATGCCGAATAAAATAAACTATTTTATTGTCTCAAAATATCTATTGATCCAATCTACTACTGAAATATAAATTTAGTCAATTTTGAAAATAAAATTCCGATTTCAAAATAATTTTCTAACTAACTACTGAAAGAAAAATTTAAGTTCTTGATCCCGAGACACGGACTATGCTAGCATTCTCAACCTTCAACTTCGATCAATCAACCATCTGAAAAATATTTGAAATATGGAACGAGCATACAAATACACTCAGTATAGATTCCATGCCAGTATTTTCACAATGTAATATAAAAAGCAAGTAAATGACACACACAATATAATTTTCTAGTGGGATAGAAACCTGCACGTCTCATTCTCACTTAGGTCATATCCATTCTCAATCTCCACTTAGGGTTTCTAGCCTTATAATTGGTTTTTGCGCGGATCTACATGAAATTTCAAGGTATTACCCATAATATCCTTCTTTAATTTAGATCACATAATAGCACATAAAATAATTAAAATATTAAAAATTGAAAACACAAAACTACTTGGCATTTAGAGAAATCCATTCCTTGTTCGTTAAATTTCTTGTATGCTTGAGCGACTTAGGATTGAAAATTCTTGCGAACTGAGCGGGAACGTGCCATAAAACCTTTTCTTTCTTCTCTCTCCTTCTTTCTCTCTGAATTTGTGTGAATTGAAGTGCAACACTAAGAGGTTATTTATAGGTGTGATTAGATAAGGATAGTTACCTAATTAGAATTCTAATAAGACTCTTAATTCAAATTTAGATTGGTCTTTCAACAAACAAACTTATAATGAAATTTGAATTTAAGAAAATTCTTACTACATGATATAAGATTCTAATGTGGATGTGCAAATCTCAAATTTTATCTAAATACTTTTATATTAGATAATTCTATACTAATTTAATAGATATCCAAAAAAATATTAAGCCCGTGTTTGAAACCCATTTTTTTCCAAGATTTCTCATTTTTCTACAATATAGGCAGACAAGAATCGAAAATCTGTCAGAATGCCAGAATCCCATATTTCAATATGAATTTTCCTTCCGATTTTGCCCTCGTCCAATAATTGTAATTTTCCACAAATACCGTCACCGTTTTCAACCTAACACAAAAATATGGGAAGGGCAATATTGGAATCAACAAATTAAATGGATTCAGAATGTCAGTTTGCAAGTGGGAAGGGAACATCCTCTGTTGGAAATTGATAGAATTTGATAGAATTCGTACGTGGGTCCCACGAAATTTGAAAATAAAATTGTAGAAGAATGAGAAATCTTGCAAAAAAATGGGTTTCAAACACGGGCTAAAATTTAATTTCGTGTAAAACTCATATATATCCAATTATTAGGAATATTAAGACAAGGTCTCTAGAAAATGGTAAAGTTGATGAGTTACCCTAAAATCTCGAAACTTGCACTTATGCCTCATAATATATTGTACATATTTTCGGGGTATTACAAAATTATTGATAAATCTATCATGCTTTGGGAAATGCTTCTATATGCTAACTTTGAACTTTTTTTCTTTTTTTTTTTCTTTTTCCCGTTTTCAGGAATCAAAACCACCAGTGTGGGGTTGGGTGGACATGAATTATTTTTTCCAATTCTTTCTCGTTATCCTTGTTAAGTTTCTTCTTTTCTTTGTTCTTGGAATTTGATGTGCTCAACTTGCATGGATGCTTGACAATGTGGATCCTTTGCGTTGTATTCTAAAAATTACTCAGAAATGTTGCTCCATTTTTGTTGGTGTACTTGAGATTTTGAGACATTCCTCACAGGTAAAAAGTGAATTAATTTCATCTAGGATTATGAGATCATGAATGTCAGTACTATGTTATGTCACCTTTGAGTTTTTGGACTCTACTTGCAGATTGGTTCTACATATGTCAACTCTTCTGAATTGATAGTTGAATCAGAAGATTCTCCTTTAGCTGTAATGGCGTCAGTGAATCCTATAGATATCAGTTCATCAGATAGTGACTCAGATTTACGAGAAATAGACAATTATAGGGACGAGTCTCCTGTTAGAGATACTGCTGCTTCTGCCAGTTCTAGGGTCCTTCCACCATGGTCACCTTCTACATCTAATTTGACAGGTAAAAACTAAATTCTTGAATGTAAACACCTGCCTAGTGCGGTAGTGTGTAAGTCGTTGATCAGATGTCCTTCAACAATTTTCAGGCTACAATGATCGTTCTCGAAAGGCTCCGTCTGCAAAGATCTATGATGAAATTTCGTTTAAACCCCATAAGCATCTAAGTAGTGCCGAACCTATTGGAACTTCTAGTTCAAACATGGTTCGAGATCCAAATAATAGAGGTAGTTTTGGTATAAATTCTTCAGTACCTTCTTCTCTACAGGCTTTGAAGAGGGCCCTTCCTGCAACCTTTCAGCCTTCTTCATCTAGTGCGAGATCAAACAATTTAGTGGAGAATGCCATTACTGATACTTATGCAAAACATAACCAACCTGCATGGTCAAAATTTTCTAATGGCAAGAATACAGACAATTTTAACGGTGTAAATCTTAGTGAATCGCCACTCTATGAAAACAGAGGCATTAGACAATCACCCCCATCTCTGTTTCTTGGAAAATCTCCATCAGCCAATCCGTATGGTGGTTCAAATGATTCTCTACATCATCCCGTGGTTGGTGAAGAAAAGAACACAGATGCTGATGAAAGATTGATTTTCCAAGCAGCTTTGCAGGTGTGCTTTAAAGTCTTCTGCCACTTTTTGTTGGCACTTTGTTTGATCATTATTCTAGTGCTTTTATGTACATTTTGACTGATTTATGTTGGCTTTAAGTTTAGTGTTTTTTTTTTTTTTTAACTTCATTGCTTACCCCCTTCTTTTTTGGGATTGCTTCTGAAAAGTTCAAGGGTTCGAATAGTAGGGATTGCGATAGATATCCGTGACGGGTAAGTTGGGCACAAGCTCTCCCAAAATGGAAAGTACTTATGAGTTAACAATTTGGGCACAAGCTTGGGTAGTTACATGTACAGGCACACAGGCATATCTAATTCAGAAAATTTACCTACTGTTGTTGCGTGTTGGTTCTGTGTGGAACGTTTTGCATGCCTATGTTGTTTTCTTGTTAAACAAAAATTAATGGTGCATTAGCTCGAACTTAGTTAGCAGATTAACATTGCTATGATAAGCATGAAATAAAGGAGAACGATTTCTAATTTTAAGTAAACTGAAATGAAGCAGAGAACGCGTACAGGGAAGCTGCCCGTAGGAAGGATCAGTTTAAAAGGCTAAAAGCTGTTATAAATCTTCATTTGTTCATTAAAAGCCTTCTTCGTTCCCTTACGGAACTGTCATCATTGGGTTAACCATACACTTATGGAACTTTCATTATTGGATTAACCATAGACTTCACATGTTTCTAGTGATGGTATTGTACAACGTATATGGGAAAGCTTTACTAGCAAAATTACTAACATTAACAAGAATATATTTTGATTAAAGCTTGACCAAACTTTTATAATCTAATTAAAGCTTTACCACAGAATTGTTGAAGTTAGTGAATCAAGAATCTAATATTCTTTCATATTCGATAATATTTATTTAGGCTACTTGATGATGTTCTTGCGATATTTGGAAGAATAATGAGAATATATTTTGTTTTGATATTTGAGATTTTTAATGGGATTTTTGTGTGTGTGTATTGGGGATTACACTAAATTATTTGGTTAGTTTAGGAGTGTCTTAGGAGAACTATGTTGGAGTAGGTAAGGTTCTGGTAATTTGTGTTTGAAAATGTCCTTGAAGAGACAACCTCAGAAATCTTCTAAAGTTAATAGAGTCCTATTGCATAAATTATGAACAAATAGAATGTATGAGGATGCTAGGTAAGCTATTTATTTGTACCTTTGTCCCGTATAGAGATTGCAATGGTTCGTCCTTTTTCCAGCCGAGTTGGTGGTTTGGGATAATTCATTTTTCTCCTCTCCCCGTTTAAGTAGATTATAATACGTTCATGATAACATATTTAATCTTTCATCTCTTGTAGTTGATATCTGATTTCACATTATGGTTAAAATGGTATCTGGTAATTTCATTTCCTATAATGGATCGATGCATGTTCAAATAAGGTATGTTGCATCCAACCTGGACATGCCTCCTATTCACATTGGGCACAACAAAAATTGCCAGAAATGGACTGACAGTCTTAAGAGATGGAGAATAACTGGGTCTCAAATGTTGAGGTTATTAACTAACTTCTAACAAAAATGTTCCTTCACATTCACATCTATGCACTCTTTCGTAACAAACTATTTTGTTCTATCATCTGTTCACATTCTTCTTTTTATGGTCTGTATACCTAGGACAATGACTCCTGATAGTGTTTAGTCTCATTGAGTTTTTCACTGAAGTGGGCTACAGGATGATCACCTCGGCTTAGAATACCGCCTATACTACCTTAAAAACCTTAGAAAGGTCACGAGTCACATTGCCAATTATGTTAAGCAAAACTGTGTTGCAGCAGCATCTTTGATTACTTGCAATTCAGTGGATAGTTGATCATTTATCTATTGTTTAAACGTTTTTCCTGCAGGACCTTCATCAGCCCAAAACCGAAGCTAATGTACCCGATGGTATCTTGACAGTTTCTCTTCTCAGGCACCAGGTCCTTGTATCCTTATTGAACATCTTTTAGTTGCTTTAGGTATTTATGGTTCTAAGAAGTAGCATCTCATCTTTCAGAAAATTGCTTTGGCATGGATGCTCCAGAAGGAATCAAGCACTAATTGCTTGGGTGGGATTCTAGCTGATGATCAGGTCAGAGCCATTAACAGTTGACTCTCTCTTTTATTTTTTACTCTCTTGCCTAGGTCATAATTATGCTTCCCACAGGGCCTTGGTAAGACTGTGTCAATGATTGCCCTCATACAGAAGCAGAGGCTTGCAGAAGCAAAATCTAAACCTGAAGATTCTTGTAATGCCAGAACTGAACCCTTGAATTTGGACGATGATGATGAAATTAGTGTTGTTAAGCTTGATGAAGAAAATCGGACGAAAGAATCTGATGATTTTACAGTCCTTCCAAAAGCAAGTTGTTCGATGGGCGAATTCCGTGGTAGGAGGCCAGCAGCAGGTACACTTGTTGTCTGTCCAGCCAGTGTTCTTCGACAGTGGGCTCGAGAGCTGGATGAGAAAGTTACTTCTGAAGCTAGACTTGCTGTTTTAGTCTATCATGGAGGAAGTAGGACTAAAGATCCTGTTGCATTGGCAGGTTATGATGTGGTTGTAACAACATATTCCATTGTTACGAATGAAGTTCCAAAACGACCTTTGGTTGAAGAGGATGATGATGAACAAAAAGATTTAGCAAGATATGGATTATCTTCTGAATTTTCGATGAACAAGAAACCGAAAAAGTCATCAGTAAAGAAGAGCCTCAAGAAGGGTGGAAAAGAAATTGACATGTCTTCTTTTGATTCTGATTGTGGTACACTTGCCAGGGTGAAATGGTCTAGAGTGATTTTGGATGAAGCTCAAACAATAAAGAACCACAGAACGCTGGTGGCTAGAGCCTGCTGCAGCCTTAGAGCAAAACGAAGGTGGTGCTTGTCTGGAACACCTATACAAAATTCTATAGATGAAGTCTTCAGCTATTTCAGATTCCTGAGATATCAGCCATACGATAAATTGAAAACATTTGGTATTTCCATCAAGTTCCCAATCTCTAGGAACGCAGTTCATGGTTACAGGAAGCTTCAAGTCATCTTAAGACAGATCATGTTGCGTCGAACAAAAGGTGATTTTCCTTCATTATCAGATTTTTCTGTGATCTTTGTGTAGTCTGTATATTTGCTCAAGATAGTATGAGTGGAAAGGGTTCTAAGTAAGGACTATGGTAGTAGATTGCATAATCCAATTCTCATGCCACATAAAGCAGCTGATCTATCTCATCATATATGATCTTTACTCTTCACAGAGTTTGGTTTTAGTACAGGCCTTTGTATGCGTGTGCTAGCAAATTACAAGCCGTAGATATATTGTTCTGACACGAGGGTTTCCAGCAGTAATGAAATAAAATAGTAGAGAAATATGCCAACCAGATCAAAACCAAAGTAAAAGTCCCAATCACGCAGATAGTTAACGTTTCACCGAGTTAGTTAATTTACTTCATTCAAACAATGTGTTATTATTTGGATGTGCAAAATCAGTTGAATCATTTTTATTGGCCCATGCTGATTATCGTCAACCTTTGTGGTGTAGGTACATTGATTGATGGCGAGCCTATAATCACTTTACCCCCCAAAACAACACATTTGACGCGGGTGGAATTCTCCACAGAAGAACGAGCTTTTTATAACAGACTTGAAGCACAATCACGCTCACAGTTTAAGGTCTCTCTCCCCCACCTCCACCTCCACCTCCACCTCCTCATCCATCTATTCACTTATTTTTTTAATCTATAACGTGCAGAATCCACATGCATGTATGCATTAGTTGAAGTGGAGAAGTTTGACTACACCTAGATTTAAATAGAATTGCTTCAATTTCTACCTACCGAAAGATAAACTTAAAGTCCTGATAAACAGTGCTTTTCCCTGATTTGGAATTCAGCTCCTTGTAAAGAAGGAAGAAGCATTTTAATCTACTGGTGCAAAGAGTAACAATGATGTTTTGAGTAGTTGGTTCTAATTTTTGGACACTTATCATGGGATACTGATTTAGGAATCAATGGAAAAGTACTGTATTCAGCAGAAATAACCACAGCAAAAAGAACAAGAAATAGGCAGCAAGAGGGGTGGGGGGGGGGGGGGGGGGGAACTGGAGAGAATGGGGGGAGAAGAAGAGAACAAAGAGGAGGAAGATAGGGAGGAGAAAACTTGTTAACCAAGCATATTATTCATTTTCATATTCATCAACTGCCTCATTCAAGTTACAATACAAACTATAAATTGAAAGAAAAACAACCATGTAGACAAAAGGGCTTGGGCCGGCCCATAATACAAACCCAGCTAAGCAAAACATAAGTGGTCCACAACAAAATAAGACGGCCCAAAACAAGTGACGTCCTCATCAACTCTCTTGGGGTGGGAGAAAAACTTGACTCTGTCGAGTGGCTAAATCACAAAAGGTGGCAATCAATCTCCCACCCATAAGTTAAGTGGCTGAGCTTCTACCACAGGGCGATCTTTATTAAGAACCAAATATCGAAACTCCTACAACTTGATCTAGATTTGTTGGAGCTTCCCTATGGGAAGTCATGTACAATTTGAATCAGGTCGAACTTCCTAACAAACAAGGAAGAGTTGAATCTCTCCATCATGGGTCAACACAATTTGTTCATCTAAAATAGCATCAATTTTATCTTTGTGTACTGGGATATATGGCATTGTGTTAGAAGTAGCAAGAGATTCCGGGTCAAGGTCCGCAGATGGAGGTAGGAGAGGATCATCGAAGGGATTGAAATGACATTTATAAGCAACTAAATCCTCAACACTGAAGGTATGGTGGTAGCCAAGATGTGACGGAAGGTCAAGAATAAACACATTTGGGCCAACTTGCTTTAAAATTTTAAAAGGACCAATGGGTCAAGCTGCTGTAGTGTCCTCTAGTGATCCATGTGCAGTCAGATTCGGGCCGATCAACCCAACGAACAAGGAAGCGCTGAACATCCCCATCTTTAGTCAACACCACTCTTTCATCTAAAATAGCATCAATTTTATCTCCGTGTCGTGATATGTGGTATTGTAGCAAAAATAGAGAAAGATTCAGGTTGGGGGGCCGTGTCAGCGATTCGAGCAGGTGGGTTCGTTTATTGTATGTCAGGCTGACAGATGGGTGATGGTAGTGTGAAATGGAGACGGTTGTGTCGCACGGTGGCAGTTGGGGTTGTGGTGTTTGGAGAATGAGGAGATGGCGGATGCCAGCGGCACTGTGGGATATCGGGGAAGATACTGTCTAGGTTTTGGGTTATTGGTTGATGTAAATTGTAATTGGGCTGTGCAGATAATGGGTTTGATTATGTTAGGGTAGTGGAAGTGGGCTGTTTTCGTTGGGCCATTGTGTTAGGCTGTGGCATAAGAATATGTTGGTTTATAATGGTCCAAGGTTAACGGGCTTGGAGGTAATATAGGGAACTTGGGCTGTGTATGTATCAGGTGGGTTGTATGTGGTGGGCTATTTTGGGTTTAAGGATTGGATTTTTGGTGTATTTGGGCCTATTTTTGAAGAACAGTAACAAAGAACTTACTGAACAAAGCAGCAGTACCTAACGGCAGCGTGAGATGGTGGTTTGCAGAAATCTGGCTTTTTAGGAACGATGACAGAAGTTGGTAAAACATCCTGGTTATTTGTGTAAATGGCTGAGCATATGTTGTGGGTAAATGGCTGTATATGTGTTGAGGTGGCAGTTGTTTTTATCGGACAGTTGATGAAGATAACCAGGAAATGGCTGTATATGTGTTGAGGTGGTGGTTGTTTTTATCGGACAGTTGATGACGATAACCAGGTTTTAGCTCCGATACCATTTTGATGTAGGAATCAATGGAAAAGTACTGTAT
>CAIGRO010173422.1:0-16785 GCA_903798355.1 Fraxinus baroniana
CATACTTCTTTTTCGTATTCTGTCCCTGTTTGACTCACATTATTTTTTTCATTCTCCTTCTTCTACTTATTTTTAACCACATATTCTTCAATAAAATAATATTTTTCATCACATCAATAACTTTTCTTTCATTTTCAACCACATATTTCTCATCACATCACATCAAAAAAATGCATTTTCTCATTTTAATGTGCACCAAATAATTTATTTGACCCTCAAAATTCTTAGTTGATTTTTCTCACTTTGGTTGAGATTCTTCAATCACTTTGAAATGTGGTGATATTAAAAATCGATAAATACACCAAATAATATTTCGAGATAATAACACATAGATTGCAGTGATATATTAGCGAATGTGTGTTTCGATCAAGCTTTCAGCTATTTGGAAAGATTGGTCGTCAAAGTTATTAGAAGAGTACTCGCTAAGTAATCTTTTTAATTTTCATTGGTGGATATGTATTTTTATTTATTTCTATCATAATTTGGTCAATTTATATTTTTTAAGGCAAGCATCGATTTTCTATTTGGTAAAAAAAATACAAAGATTTAGTGGAATATCTTAACGTGTGACATCTAAACTTTTTTTTTTTGTCCATTGAGTTCCGTATATTTTTTTTTTATCGTAAATGTCATGAGAATAACCTCCGAAACTCGATTTCTTGTGGCGTGAGTTTATTCGAGATTTTTTAAATTTCAGTCCATTCTAAAGTCATTTTCTGGCTCCGCCCCTTATAGTCGAAAAGGAGCCCCCATAAAACCGAGCAAATTCCTGTAGTGGTTGTGGCATTTGTCATGAGCGTATTCTGGATTTCCTCTGCAGCCGGGGAACTTCTAAATTGCCTTGTAGCTCTTGGAGTTCTTTTGGAATTTTCACCAGCACTTCTTGGATTGACAGTGTTTGCTTGGGGGAATTCAGTCAGAGATCTTGTTGCTGGTGTGACGGTCGCTAAAGCTGGGCAGCCAGCCATGGCCATGGCAGGGTGCTTTGCAGTGCCTATGTTCAACATGCTTTTTTGGACTCGGAACAGCTTTGGTGATACAGACGACTAATGTTTATCCTGAAGCTTATGAGCTCCGTTTCCATGTGAGTATAGTGATCGCATTTGTCTTCTGCCTCGTTGGCCATGGGTGTAAGCCTAATCATGGCGAAATTCTCTGTATAAAGTTTCGGAAAGGGGATGAATTTTCGTGCATGGAGGACCACCCACATTCAACTATATGATGAATTCGAAGCAACAGATCGGTTTTACGGATTAGCTGCATCTCAGTTCATGAATTGGATAATTCTTGGCTCAACTTCTATGCCATACTTTCAGATAATTTACTTCAATTTTTCAACAGCCCTGTTTGTCCCACATTATTTTTTTTATTCTCATTCTTCTACTCATTTTCAACCACACATTCTTCAATAAAATAATATTTTCCATCACATCAATAACTTTTCCTTGTTTTTCAACCATATATTTCTCATCACATCACTTCAAAAAAAACTCTTTGTTCCACATTATTTTTTCATTATCATTCTTCTACTCATTTTCAACCACAAATTCTTCAATAAAATAATATTTTTCATCATATCAATAACTTTTCCTTCTTTTTCAACCACATATTTTTCATCACATCACTTCAAAAAAATGTACTCTCATTTTAATGTGCACCAAACACACTAATATAAAAGGTAAAACTCCTTATAATATATAGCCAGTTTGAGCAGCCCCTATTATTTAAACTCATTTTTTTCTATTACATATTCTTTCAATAAAATAATTTTACATGTAAACTAAAAACTTTTCTCTATTTTTTTTTTTTTTTTTTTTTTGCATTTTTTTCAAAAAATTTCTATTACAAATTTTGTTCTTTCAAAAAATGGGGTTCAAACAAAGGTCGTAGTGATAATACGAGGCACGATTCTTGCTGATTTTTGTCTCCATTTGGTCGGATTGTAGGTCTCTGTGGATTGAGTATTTTTTATGGGGGCTNATATTTTTCAAAAAATTACTATTACAAATTTTGTTCTTTCAAAAAATGGGGTTCAAACAAAGGTCGTAGTGATAATACGAGGCACGATTCTTGCTGATTTTTGTCTCCATTTGGTCGGATTGTAGGTCTCTGTGGATTGAGTATTTTTTATGGGGGCTGGTTTATGACATTTTCTTGATACAATTTGGTCATACAATAGAATGATGATAGTGCATCTTTACCACACGCCAAAATCTAATTTTTATCATTTTGAAGGGGTTAAGGTTGTCGGCAACATTGCCGGATCCAGGATTCCATTCCTTTTTTCTTGAACATTTGACCAATTAAATTTGGAAATTTGGCACCGTCCCCTTCAATTTTTTCTTGATATTTGACCCGAAACTTTTAGCATTTGAAGCAAATGATTTGAACTTTTAAGTCACATGAAAGTCGCATACGATTTTAACATTCATATTCACAGTATTCATTAAGTAAAAATTTAAATTCACACAACTTGTCCTTAGACTGCATGATATTAGGTTACTTAGTAGAAAAGATTGAAAAAACATCACAGACCAATTAGTTTACAAGATACTCTTGGAGGCATTGCCACCTTTTTGCTTCTTTTCATTACGGAACATTAGGAAAACATCAGTAGTAATGACCATGGAAAACATTAGGTGATAAAGCCTACCTAAGAAACAGCAGTTAGACAAGTAGTAGGTGTACCACATTACAAACAAAGGATGCAAGAGCACAGATCCTGTTTAGCCATGTACAAAGCAACCGTGTGCATTAACAAAGTTTGTACAGAAAAGAGGATAGGAAAGCCCACCGATTATGCAGCAAAGCATCAACTTGACATGTTAAATTCTGTTCCTCCGCGCTTTCCATGCTATTCCCTCGAAAATCGCATCAGTTGCAAAAGTTCCAAGAAATTGCTGAGGATCAACAGGACCTGGCAGCTTAAACGAGAGGGAGAAAGGCCCCGGGGGACAAAGATTCTGAGATTGCATCTCAAATACCTGGGAGTATTTTTCAACTGTTTTTTCACCCGTCGATGTCACTCCTTTGATTAATACCCTGCCATCACTTTCAACTTCACAACTAAAATCTTCTGCAATCACAAGGTTATACGATGCGAGGGAAACAATCAAAAACAAGATCTTCTCAGCACAAGGAAGAAGGAAAAAGCAAATAGGACAAGCAGAATCGTAATGCAAATGTAATATGGAAAAGTTGAGTATTTTTATTGTAAACAAAAACAACCCATTTTGGATGTCAAGACAAATATAATGATAAATGATTTAGTTTGCTTATTAAGTGGCTTGCTTACTTCTATCCCCTCTGGGAAGGGATAATAAACTCAGTAATTCCTTCGAAAAACCCAACATAGAACCTGTAATGCATGCTATACGCGGTCAAATATTTTGAGCCCGAAAAATACACTTACTTTCATCTCTTCTCACTCCAGGAAGGGATACACGAAAGAGATACGAATCCTCCGATTCCCCAATGTCCATGAGACCTAAAACTGGTCCAATTTGTCCTTTTGCTGCACTTCCAGTCAATGCGAAACCACTTTTAATGGTAGCAACAAGGTTACTCCACTCTTCCCTTGAAGGACGAGAAGGAAGGAATATCATTCCCGGCCCAAGATCATCAACAGGCATAGTGTTTGCAGATGACGGAATTCTGAAACTGTCCAAAGTCGGAGTAGCATTATGCAGAGCACTGCCCAATACATTATTACGTTCCAATATATCTTCACTCTTCTCCTCCTGCACCGTAATATCATATAAAACCTTGTCAGAAACCCATATGTGTGACATTGCACCATCTCTGTCAAGAAGAAAATCTTCAAGCTGAGTGAGCCTCTTAAACCGTTCAATATCCTCTTGCTCAATGTAATAAATTGCGGGGTTATTAACAAAAACAACGTTTTCAATAGTGCCACCCCTGATTTTATGATGCAATAGCCGATGAAACTGAGGTGGAAAGAGATAATCGAACTGTGAGCAACGTGCAGCAGAACCTAGCATTGGAGTTGGAAGATCTCCATGAATAAACTGAAGCAACAAAGGTAGTCTCACAATAACAGATGATTCTGCCTTTCTAAGTATATAGTAGTATACACTTGCAACCACCGCTGTTTCTATGTCCGAACCAGCCAATTCATCCACAGTGTAGGGCCGAAGGCCTTCGGCGTGTCTTTGCAAAGCGGACTTGTGGGGCCTTTCATCCTTGAGATCAGGAGCGAAGTAGGTTCCCATGATTAAGTACAGGAGAAAATATTGATCATCTGTCAGAAGTTCACCGTAAACATTGTCCATTTCTCGATCCTGCAGAAATATGAGAATGTATTGTGCAGAAAGCTATTTGTTTCTGATTACACTGCAACAAGTGATTATCTGGTGAGTTTCTGTTTTTCTGATTGCCAAGTTCAACAGATCCAAGTTTCATGCAGCAAGGTTTAAAGCAAGAAAAATCACATGAAAACATACACCACAGTCAAAATCGGTGTCTGCTTGGCCTGTTTCTGATTTCATTTTGCCTGTTATTGCTCTCATAATTAGAATTGGGGCTTAATCTCTACCAAAGTTAAATTATGGGAGAGGGTACGCGTGGAGAAAAAAATGTCCAACATATACCCCTCAAGTGTCTTGGTCCTTAAGTGAAAGATGACTCAAATAAATTACTTCAGCAATCTAAGTATAAACTTCTAATTCATTAGACACTGAGAAACAAACATATTACCAGATCACATAAATTTTTGAGGTTGAAAGTGCCACAAAATGGGGTATCGTGAAACTCAAACTAACAACCACATACGTGCAGATACCTAGACCACTGGGCCAAAGTTTGTATATTTATGTATTCAGATAGCTTGTTCAAATTTTCCTGAAGTCAGACTTCTACTACAATATAATATATCAATTGGAAGAAAATTAAGTAGAAGTTTTTGCTCCTAACACTCCATATTAAGAGCTCATCATGATTCTAATGGTATGAAAAACCAAACAAGAAAATAAGAAATTCAAACTCCACCAGAAGGAACAATCAGTTAACAGGGCTTGTATATTTAATTGTTATCATCTTCTCTTTTACTTTTTAACTGAGCATCTGAAGATGAAGTGACAGTGAACAAGCGAGGGAACCAGTAGTAGTTACAAGAAAACAGAGGTTTGACAAAAATGGTATTTCATTCACTGAAGTGACAAACAGTGACCAAAAATGAGACAACAAAAAGTTACCATAACATCGCTACTAAAGACTAAATTCTGCCGATTCGTAAGCAGTGGTAAGATTAGTAGTTAGTAATATTATGGCTATGGATCTATTTCCCATAATGAGCTCTACAACCTTCGTGTTGCGTATCTGAGTATCTATAAGATAATTTCTTTTGGTAATTAAGATAAATATAGGCAATCTAAACTGTATAAAAATACTTTGGTTCAATAAATCAGGATATGTCTGAACTATTGTTGGTAGAATCCTTTCATATAGAGCAAATCACACTGATCTTCCTCTCGGTTAGGATTTACTCTAATCTCTCAACTCCCAATTTCTGACACTTGACTCAATTCTCCGACCCTGACTCCCTGATCACCCCAAAAATGAAGGAAACGGAAAAATCACAGTAGGAGACTGCATGTCACCTGATGAAGTTACTTTACATGTGCAAACTTAGAAGGTATTTGCTTTGATATACATAAAAAAAAAAAAAAAAGGAATTACTGATATAAAATCTATCCATTTCATTTTCCATTTCTTTACTAACAGCAACAGGAAGGATTTATATGGAGCTTAATTTCATACGCAGCACGTAAAATTTGTCGTGACAAGCAATAATACGAAAAAATCAATGGATGGAAAATCTTTTACTGATCCAGTTCAGTGTTCGACCACTAAGAACAAAAGGTCACATAACACTAAGTAAAATGTATTTAAAAAAAAAACTATTTGGATGGAAAACATTTCAAAAATAGTGCTGGGAAAGTCAAACAAAGAATATAAAAACTAATTGCAGAGCCCCTTAACAGTAAAAGTGCTACAAAATTAAGCACAAATATTTCGCAATTGCCTAATAATGCTGCCCCCATTTTGATCAAGTTCCCTAAATAAATCCCACAATATATCGAATATAATATTCAAAATAATAAAATTATCTCCTGTGATGTTCATCAGAAATAAACCAAACTCCAAGATTCACACAACACAAGGTAAAATCCCAGAAAAGTAAACTACTGGTTCTGGTTCATAAATGAACTCGCTAATGACCACCATAGCAAAAAAAAAATAAAAATCATAGTCCACCAGTACATAGATTATTGACAGAGAATTTCCACATAATGAGATAAAGAAGCAAAACTAATATTTGTAAAATTGCAAAGTAAAGGAAGAAAAAAGAGTGAATTACCACTGGAGCAGTTACAGAGAGACTGAGGGGTTCTGAGTTTTTAAGTTCATGATGCAGTGCCACGTATGACTACAAAAACTATTTTTTATGGATCCTTTCAGATGGCATGTTTGGCTAAACTTTTAAAATGTTCACTTATAAGTAAATTAATTTTGGGCCGAGAAAATTAAATTAAGACAACAAAAAGTTACTTTATTTGTTTATTAATATGAACGAATAAGACAATAAAAAGTTACTTTTTATTTGCTAAAATTCAATTGTTTATTCATTTTAAATTAGAGAAATTTTGCAACCGAAAAAATTTCTAAGAATGTATGCTTAGTGCCTGTCTGTTTCTGCTTCTTTCCGAGTTTGTAGTGATTTTTTTACCGTTTTATTCAAATTCATGGGACCCACTGTGAAAGAAAATGTCAAAGATTTCGGCTGAAATGTGACCCACTGTGAAAGAAAGGGTCAAAGATTTCGGCTGAAATGTGTTGCAACTGTCTGAAAATCAATATCGGACAGGCCCTAATTTATTGGCATCTATTGCGGATGAATTATATTTTTATACGAGAAAGCTTCGTAAAAGAGAAAAAAAACTACAAAATATCACTAATAAAAATATATCAGTTTGCGTAGACAATGAAAATAGAAAAAAAATATGTATATGATGGAGTGAAAGGACTCGAATGAATTCGAAAAAAAACAACTAAATTTTCCATTTAAAAATGAACCTACCCAAATTATTAAAAATAGTTTAATAAATTTAATCAACAGATAGATATTCTACTACTAATAACAAATAAAAATAAAATGATAAATATTTTTGATCGAAAAGTCATAGGTAATAAAATAATAATTTAAGATTTAAGGTCATTAATAAATCTTTCACCTGTTATTAATTTTTTAAAAATGCATTGATATAGTTAATTCACATATAGAATGTAAATGATTGCACATTGTTATCGACGACTTTGTCAATGATCGAACTGTTGTTCTAATTTTAGAATATTATTAAATTTCTTTTTTTAATTACGATATTATATGACTGTATGTTAAAAATTGGTCAAAAGGACATTTTGCGCCAAAAATGTGAAAGGTGTGGACGTTATGCACCTAAAAATGTAAGGTAGTGACGTTTTGCACAAATACCAGCAAAGGTAGGGATGTTTTGCGCCAATTACCCTAATCGAATTATTGTTCTAAAAATATAGGGCCCATTCGGTAGAGATTAAAATCGGATTAAAATTGAAAAACTAGCCGTTATTGTTTACTTTTATTAGACGAGTGAGACCCAAAAAAGCTATATTTTCAATTTTAATTGAATTTTAATCATTATCGAACGGGGCCATAAGAATTTAAAATATATTTCTCTTTAGTCCTTCAACTTTCAATGAATGTCAATGATTGCTAACATTCCCGACTATATTGTCATTAATAATTGACTATGGTTATTGAAGCGCCGCTGATAATTGCGACATCATACAATTGTGTCGTTGAAATCAATAAAGATAGATCACTAATTATGAACAGTCATAATTTTCATTTAATGATCGACCAAATCAATAAAGATAGATCACTAATTACGAACAGTCATAATTTTCATTTATTGATCGACCAAATCAATAAAGACAGATCACTAATTACGAACAATCATAATTTTCATTTATTGATCGACCAAATCATTATCGACGGAATTTGTGTGTAGTACATTTTGCTCTATTAGTTTCGTTTCTTATTATTTTGAAAAACATTTGTCTAACCCTAAATTGCTCGAGTCACCTGTTAGCTGATCGTAATGTACAAATAATATTTTTCTCTATCATACAGTTGTCCTGATTAAAAAATTATACTGTATCAGATCACACCTATATAACTCACTGCTCTCTCCCTTTTTGCAATTCATGATATTCATCTGCGAATTACATACAGCTATATATACCTGAAATGAGTCGAATTTCCTATATTTTCTCGCCCAGAAATCTCTGAAGTTTGAACCTTGTGACTGTTGTTCAGCAGCTCTCCGATGGCTTCTTCGCCTTTTCCGAGGTTAGTCATTGGTCGATTTCGCTCACATTTTATGCTGATTAATTTTTGTTTTGCATTAAATATTTCATCCGTTGATGTTCTCCTGAAAAGGGTAGTTTATTAATAAATTAAAAGTGCTTTAATCGAATGCCTTCTGTTTTATTGATTTATTTACTATTTTTGTTTTTTATTTTTTATTTTTTTTGGAGTGTAGATTTCCTGTTTGTTCATGTACTGGGTATAGTCATTTGTGTTTGTTAATGTATTTGCTTGTAAATGTGTTCATATAAATGTTTGTGATTTTAGGCTTATGACTTTAAACCTTTTATAAGCTCCAAATAAGCCCCACCCGAACATGCGTTTACAGTGTTCAGATTAGCTGATCCTACATTCACTCTTCGGAGCACCTGTTTGAGAGATTACAATAGCGACAAATCGTACCATCAGTCAATGACAAAACAACAACAGCTAAAGTTCTTCTTCGAAGATTGTTTCATATACCCTTGAAACATCAAAGCATCCAAGAATACTTGCTTTGTCTTGTTTAGCTTACTATAAGCTCTCAATAGGTAGATTTAACAGAGTTTAACTCTCAAAATCACTGCTCAAACGACTATGTAGATATTACTTAATGATCTCAGTGGCTGCTAAAAAAATGGGTATGAAATGATTTTTCTTTTTTTAGAATATGACTCGTACGTATGACATATTCAAACTTTGAGCTTTACTTCTCTCTTTAGTCGTCACAAAATCAACCACACTGCTTGGCTTATGGTATGTTAAAAAATTTCCAAAAAATAAATAAATTTGACAATGAAAGCGCTGACAATAATCTGGATATAGTTTCTTCTTGAATTGAATACTATTCAATGTTACTATGCAACTCATGTTCCATTACGAGGAAACAGAGTTGCGGTTGTGTATTATTCCATCACATGTTCAGATGGTGGGGTCTTTGGTCTTCTGAAGTCTCAGAAGGCGCCAACAAATTTTTAAAGTAAGATTTAGAGCATGTCTGTGAAGTGTTTGTAAATGGCTTAAATTATAGATAGAAAGAAATGATTGGTGTTTAAGTGGGTAATACATGTGGCTCCCTCGAGTGGCTTAAATGTTTATAAACAATTTATAATCATAAGCCAAATGTAAGCTTACTTCCATGAAATCCATGCATTACTAAGTGAATGATCTATTATGGAAACCATGTTTCGTGGAGGTGAAAAAACTTCATTATTTATTCAACTCTGCTTCAAATGTCATTCTCCACCTTTGCATGTTTGAGCTTCTAATTGCACTCATATCCCTTCATCTGATCTCGTATTTCAGCAGTTGTTCTTCCATTATTCAGATCATCTAGTATTTAGGACGACAGCACACATCTAATTTCCTCTTGTTGCAAGTATTTTAGTCCAATCAGTCCAGGGAAACTTCGAAGAGTGTCTCATTATCTTGTATAACAACATATTGAATGTTGAATTAATTCATGTGCAGTCCTAAGCTCGAGCTTTGTTCCAAGCTACATGATGAATCTACGGGCGTATTGTATAAATTACTTTCTGTGGCTACACTCCTTGCTTGTGTTGAATATCTTTGTTCATATCTTTATCAGTGATATAATAATATTTATTGATTAATAAATGTTTATTTGGAAAGTAAGAAGTTTCTTTTGGAGTCATTGTATTTTTCCCATTTATTCTTATTTATCACGCCTTTAACTGAATTTTCAGGGCTTCTCACTCATCTTGGACACAAAATAATACTAATAATGGCATGAGGCCATTACACCGTCAGTTTCATGTACTTGATGTGCCTCCTCTTAATTGTGTTCCATACTCTGGTCCACCTCCAGGCTCCGCTTCAGCACCAATAGATATAGATGGCATTCCATCCCCACAAGTTAATTCCAGGCCTCCCATTGGTAACCACCCTGCTATGGTATTTATGCCTTCTTGCACAACTAATGAAGAGTGGAGCAACATTTTAGCTGCTACCAGAAGTGGAATTGTACTCTCTGGGAGTGCTGCATCGGGAAAGATGGGACCACCTATAGGAGCTGTAGATGTTGGTGAATCTGAGGATAAATATGTATTCCGCGTAGCACTACCAGGCGTCTCAAGGGTTGAAAGTAAGTTTCATGTCTGACTAACATCTTTTCAATCATATTCTAGTATCTTGTAGGAGTCGAACAGTCATCTTTTCGCACTGCTGATTATGCTTCTTTTGTTTTCTTTTGGGAAATTAGTGAATGATATTGATACGTGTAATAATGCATCTAATATATAAGAAATTGAATTAAATCACTTATGTTCCCCATTTTGTTCTTAAACTCTATACTGTCAATGCATATGTACCCGAACTTGAGTGATCAATCTCATCTCAAGTTGCATACATATTATTAATTGAAGTGTTAAAACTTGAACTATGAGAATCAAAGCAACTTTGGTAATCATGTAGTTCTTCAAGAGGTTGAAGGAAACTGAGTGAAATCATTTTCGATAGTATCCACGATAACTTAACATTCAAATAAGATAACATGAATTGGAAATATAGTCCTGCAATGAGTGGAGATTTAGTGCCAAAATAAAATATTAATAAAAAGGAGATTTAGAAGGGGATAGGGATGAATGAACCAAACAAAATAGCATGGTTCATTTTTTTCATCTAATACTTGTGTACATAATGCCAAATTGTCACTTGTCTCTTACTCTTGCTCTAAAGAATAGGATATCTTTTATATAGGTGGACTACTAAGCATGTGATAAATATCAATGTTTCAAATTTGTATAATATCATAAACATGAATCCCTAAGTGGTGCCATAATCTTGCTGGTTCCCAACAAAGTTAACATTAAAGTACATGTGTTTATTTTTAAGGACTAAGAAATCATAAAAATGTAAGAAAATTCTCTCAAAAGATCTTTATAATTTGACCACATGATCTTTATTATTGGAACTCATGGACTATTGTTAAAATCATATATATGTTTTTGGCATTATAGATGACATAGTGCTTTCTAGGAAGACCTATGCCGAAATGAGTGTCACCAAGACACAACATGCAATTTTTCAAAAGAGTACTGACCTAATGCATTCCCAACATGCTAATTAAATAATATAAATTTTTATATTGTAAAGTATGTTTTTTTTTTCTTTTAATTCCGGCATGTCAACGATGTATCGATAAAGTGTCGGCGACTTGTTGGTGTCTTGTCAATGTCCAACACGTGTTGGATACCGACTCGCCGGGAGAGTGTCAGTGTATCTTAGAGTGCTTTTATTTTTCTTCTTTACCAAACCGTAGTACTTGGACTTAATATAGTTTCAATATTTTTCTTGCGAGTAGTTATACTTCAATAGTTTCGGTACTTTTTCTAGTAAGTATTCTCATATGTGATTTATTCCCACTTCCCACTCATCTTCTCCATATAAAAATCTAAATCCACTTCGAGGTAAAAGCATTTACTTGATTATATTTATTGAAAAATGCGACACCAATGACTTGTTACAGAAGAGTATACCCCGTAAGCATTTATCCCATGATATTTGTTATGTACCGGGAAAATTGAAACACGGTCACACTAAAACATTGAAGGATGTAAATATTGTAAAAAATGAAGTTGATCACTCTTATTTGAAGTTATGAACTAAGATATTGTAAAAATAATGATACAAGGCTGTAAAAGGATAGTCCTTTAATCTTGCGCCTTTCCCATACTGTAGAACTTGGACCCTAGACAGTGTGGTTACTTGTTTCCTGCAAATCATTTTCTCCTTTATAACTCATTTGGCTTCTTCTTTTTCTATGACATCATCCTTATGGTAATCTAAAATCCCTTCCAAGTTAAAAGCATGAACTTGGTCTCTTGTTCTCGACAAAATTAACACCAATGACAGTCAGAGAAGAGCTTGTCTTGAGAGTTTATCCCCTGGTAGTTGTGTTATGTGGTTGCTAAGGAGTAAAACACATTTGCTCTCATTCTTGCTTTCCAGTTTTGCTTGAGGATCTAGATGAAATTGTTTGTTGTTGGGAGAACCTGTTATCTTGCCATTCACTTCTATGGATTTGTTGCGAAAACAATGTTGGGAAGTTTTGTAGTAGTAAAAAAGGTAAGAGTTATGAATATGTTCTGTCAATGAGATCGACAGAGATTGACGAAGATCACTAACAATCTCTGTTGATCTCATTGACATGTTCTACATTGGCTATTTCCTGGTCTATTTGGGTCAGTGCAATGCTGAATCTTTGGCCATAAGTACTTCACTAGATATTGCTTGTCGGTAGAGTACTATTCTTCTCATCCAATGGGCTATAAAGATGGTAGTTCTTTTGCCTGGATTACTTCATCAGATTCGGGTGAGGATGGATATCTCTTCCATTAATTGTATTTCGCCATTTGATATGAAGAACTTCTGAAGGACTAAGGAAACAAACAAAAGTTATCTAGGTACTATAAATTAACCTTAATGAATTACTAGAAGCCCAAGAATATTCGATTATTTATGGCCAGAAAAACCCAAATCCTTAAATGTGATAATCAGAAATCAGAAATAAACATGAATAATATATTTGTGATGCAATGTTATAAAACCTAGAATATGCTGGCATTACTGTTACTAATCTGTCATGCATTAGTTGCTACCCCACCTTATATCTCATAAGGGCATGATGACTTTATAGCAGTTCAGTATCATGTATTTCAGCTTTGTTTACCTACCATACAATAGGCCTAAATCTCTCGCTTAAATCAGTCTGATTAAAGTGTGTTGTATTTCTAGTTGTGTTAAGATGACTTATGCCTGGCATTTGCCGGGAATTTGAGTTTGTATCTGAGATCCTTTTGAGTCTAAAGCTTCTCCTCATGCATCTGGTATAGTATACTATCAAGGATGAAAGGCCAGCACCTTCATACGATTGAGAGACGATTTATGATGTTTATATTGCATAGTATTGAAATCACACGTGTTTCCGAATTATGAACCTACTTATATTTACCAATATGGCGATATCTGCCTTTAATGTTGTGAAGAATTGAAATGTTTTTGAAGTTACAGATATTATCTTCTAACTATTTCTTTTTAAGTAGCATGTGAAAAGTAAATCTCTTATACACTGACGTTCATTAAATGCTATTATTCACTCTGTTACTGCAGACACTTTCACTTGTGATTTTGAGCCTGATGGGAAAGTGATGATTAAGGGTGTTACATCAACCGGCCAACAAACAATTCAGAAGAAGAACATGGTATTTATAATGCTATCACAAAATTTGTGTCCACCTGGGGAATTCTCCATCTCATTCCAGCTACCAGGGGCAATTGATCATCGGCAAGTAAAAGCTGTTTTCGGAATTGATGGGATTTTTGAAGGAGTTGTGACGAAAAGACAACCAAGTAGTTTCTGAATTGTTTTGAGTTTTCTCTGGTCCAAAAAACTCAACTTGGTATGTTGAAAAGAACTGATCTGAATTATTCCCATTCACTTTTCCGTTTATTTTTTCATATAACTCGGCGTCCTGCTTGATTTCGTTACATGTATGCACACACATGAAACTTTCGACATGTGCATCGAGTATCAATGCTTTCACATTGTATAAAATATGTTCTCGCTTTTTTCTTTTTCTCAAATGTCATCTGGATTATACTCATGTCGTGGTGCATAAGCTATTGTTCTAGTTATTCTAACTATGAAGCTTATGGAAATTTTACTTGTTCTTATCCCGGAACTGGGGACATGCTATTCATTCAATAGCCACATATTATAAATTGTACTGATCCTAAAAGTTCGAATATTTGTGCTTTCTCTTGCAGATAGACAACGCTGGAAGGATTTTATGACCGGATTAGCAGCAGATTGGTTGAAAGAACCAGTTAGGCTCTAGAAGTGGGAATTGAGCATACTGATGATCATGATTTTACCATCTTTTGTCCCTTACACTAGACTCTTGCGTTCTGGTGGTGTCTGCCTATTTACTTTTATCTTTGTTCATCTTTTATATTTTTGTTTATTTATCTTCAATTTTCGTGCGATAGTTCTAAATCTGTAGGAAATCATCAAGTTTTCAAGATTGAGGATGTTTCACTGTATTTTCAAATGACTTATGAGAATAATCACCCTTCTCTTAAAAGATGCACTTCTGGGATTACTATTCATTTGTGATTTCACCTCACATGTTGCTGTTGCATAGAGGACAAAAAAACTTGCATGACAAAAAAGAACTTCCATGATGTATTTTTTAATAATTAAGACCCTGTTTGGTACAGCTCAAAATTGGATTAAAATTGAAAATATAACCGTTATTAGATTTCACTTGTCTAATAAAAGTCAACAATAACAGCTAGTTTTTTAAATTTAATTCGATTTTAATATTTACCAAACATGCCCTAAGTGCGCGTGCACACACACGACTAAAAGGACACGATTACGTCGCCGTAATTATTGACCTCTTTGTGGACAAAAAAAAAATTTGTATGATGTATTTCTTAACAATTAAGTAATATGATTAGAAGCACTGAATTCTCCATGCATATATCTGTGGACATACCTCTTAGACGGAATTTTTGAATGCTTCCATGATCATTATTCATTCATGCTTTCTCCATGACTCTCCGTGCACCATGGAATCACTGTTGCATATATAGGAGGAAAAAAAACTAGGGACGTATTCCTTAACAATTAGTAATATATGACTAAAAGGACACATTGATTAAAAATACGTTATGGAATAATTATGATCTTGAATGATTAGTGTAAAAAAAATAAAAAAAATCTCCGTGCATCATGGACACAGACGAATATGAGCAAAAAATAATACTCCTTACCATTACTAATTATCATCCTGAGTGATTAGTGTAAAATAAAAAAAATAAAAAAATAAAATAAAAATTCTCTGTGGTGCACGGAGAGTGCATTCCGTGCACCACAGAGACCACCTCCTCCCTTACTCTTTACTTCAGCCCCATTTCATAAAATTCCACCACCATTAATTCACTTTCATCCTTTCTAAGTCGACGCCGTTGTCTGATATATATCTCTCTAAAATAATTGCGGGTGACTCCCATTTCAACCTGCACTCTGACGGAATCCAAGGTAATAATTTCTTCATTTTCATCATTTTTTTCAGAACAATCTCTCTTTAATTTTCTATTCTTATGTGTGGTAGGTTTACTTAGCTAATTAAGAAATGGAATATAAATTCATTACCCTTCTTCAGGTAATCTTAGTATCTTCTCGGGTTTAGTTCTAAACTTCTAATTAAACCCTTTTTTCCCCCTTAATTAGCCACTGTTTGAGCCAAATTATTGTTGAATGAGGCCATGTTCGATACAGCTTAAAATTCAATTAAAATTGAAAATATGACCGTTATTGAGTCTCACTCGTCTAATAAAAGTTAATAATAACGGCTAATTTTTCAATGTTAATATCTACCGAACATGCCCTGAGAATGAAAAATATAACCGTTATTAACCACACAATAGATAGAAAATTTGAATTTAAATATTGATATGATGGATAACGGTCATATTTTTCATTTTAATGAGAAAAAAATATGGCTCAAACAAGACCTTAGTCTTCAATGAATCTTGGAAGATGAAAAACTTCTTCAATTCTTAGGTAGAAATGCTGAATGACCATTGATTGAATTTAAATATTGATATGATGGATAACGGTCATATTTTTCAAATGAGATAATAATGTAGATCAAACGGGGCTTAACTCAAAAATGTGGATTAATTTTATGGGTTTTCCTGTTGGGTTCTTGAATCGATATTGAAGTTGTTGCTTTTGCGATTATTGTTTTGGGTAATTATATTCACACCACAATTTTTATTTTTGACACTACATTTTAATTGTATTTAAGGTTCTTAATCGTTGCTCATTATAGCACTTGTGCCTCTAATAATTTTTTTATGTCATTCTTATTTTCAAACTTTCCATTATTTAATGCATATTGTATTTGATAACAACTTTATATCCAAAAGTCCATTGAAATGACGTAAATAACTTATTTTCTCATCACATTTTAAAAAAATAAATAAATAAAACGTGCAAAAAATTATTTATCAGTCATTTCGAAGCATGATAATAAAATATTTTGATATGAATAATCATCAAGGACGAGATATATTAATTAATAGAAGGTTGAAGATAAGAATTCAATGGAGAAAAGTTAAGAAAATAATTGTCATAATGAGCAAAGATTAAGAAGTTTAACTACAATTAAAAAGTGGTTGGTCATTGTGGGGGTAATATAACCACTTGCAGGACCATTCTACAAGTATCTAATCATTTACATAATACATTATATAATTGATAGGTGTCGCGCATCCATCGCCAACCCCCCCCCTCCCCCTTTTCCACACTTCACATCCATGACCAGCTTTCTTTCACCTGGGCCTAT
>CAIGRO010173471.1:0-10131 GCA_903798355.1 Fraxinus baroniana
TGAAACAGAATTGTACAACTTCTCATGACCAACGTAATCCCAAGAATTGTACTAGCACACAACATCACTCTCATTAATTTTAAAAGGAAAAAAAACTTCTCCTACCTAGCAGCAGAGACAGCTGTCTCAATGCTGGGGTAAACTCCTGGCTCAGAGTGATTTTTGATGGAACGATCTACACGCAGCCAAAGTCGAGGGTGACATGCTAGAAAACGCCATCTGTGGCAAACGAGGGCGGTGTTATACCTATCTGCAAACTCAACAGCAATTAGTAAAAGATACCATAACATATTGCAACATTTGTACAACATGATTAATAAATAGACACTTCTATCATATATTAAGCAGAAAACATGCAGTCTTATTGGTTTTTAACTTGAATGATTATAAAATTCTCAGTCATGAGTTTCAATTACTTATTGAAAAACTAATTTGAGCTTTTGTAATAGATACAACTATTGCTCATATCTGAATCTTCAGCTGAAACTTCTATGCGCTTCCAGTTTCAGCTATATGATATCAATAAGGAGTAACAGGCAGTGGACCGCAATCGATACATCAATTTAAACAGTTGAAATCATTGATGCAGTGAAAATTCAATGCCATGCAAGATATCAGTATTTCTTTACGTTACATCTTTTTTCCCTGAACTTCCCATTCAATCAAATGGCAAGAGGGATGTCCAGTACCAGTTTTTACTAAATCTAGCTAAAATAACTCAGTATTTCAGTGGAAAAGAAGGTGCCAGAATCCCAAAAAAAACCAATTACCTCAAAGCAAATAGAAAAGAGAAGTCTCATGGTTCAACTGTAAAAAATTGGTAGGTTTTACATGAACTGTGGTGTTATCTAACTTTTAGAGGGTGTAAAACACGCACATTGTAGAAAATTGAAAATGATGACTAAAGATTACCTGTAGTGATTGGGATTTTAAGGTAAGTTGAGTGACATAATTGAAAGAAATATTAAACTTGGTGGTCATAATTATCAAGCATACCTAAGGACTACTAACTAGAGAAATAATGCCCTCGATCTTTTTAGAGTAGTATTACATAAAGAAAATAGCATCAACAATTTGTTTAACCAAAAATAACAAAATCAATGACAAACTATGCCTTGTCCATAATAATTTTGGAGTTGTCTACATGATTTATTTTTTGTCACTTCAGTTTGTCCATATATCTAAGAAGATCTAATATCAACCGATAGTTGCATTTTAACTATAACTAGATCACTTTTTTTTTTCTTGTTTTTGATGATAAAGAGCATATGGGATGTGCAACTTTATGTGTGGGTAGTTGAGGTTTTTGTTAAGCAACTCGGATTATTCAAGACTCCTTTTCTTCCATGCGTTTCCTAGAAGTAGTTCTTTAGTGAGGTTCACAAATTGATCAAGAGAACACAATTTCCGTAAAAAGTTGCTCCTTTACGTGGATAATTGATGAAAAACATAGGTCTTTCAACAATTAATCAAATCAAATTGGCTTTTCAAAAGATTTAAATGTAAAATATAGAATCCAGGGTCAACCTTTTTCTCCATATGCAAGAAGAAAATTACCAATTATAAAAATGAAAAAAGTCTTCAAATCCAAATATTCATGAAATTAAGACATGGGTTTCACAAAATCTAACTAACAGTCCTTAGCTTGGATTAACAACCGGCGATTATTATGTCTTTGAATACTATAGAAACGTCGAAAGAAATATGTATACCTGGAATAGGGGATAGGAAGCCGAAGATATGCATGAGACAGCCATCATCGAGATTGTTTATGCTAGAATTAATTGAATTTTCTGAACATTTCGCTAATTTCTTCCATTTGGGTTCATCTACCTCCATCCAAAGATTTTAATCGCTCAATTCAGTGTTATAAATTACTATTTTCTTGTCCTTCCCTATTTATTCAGGGCTAGATTTTGTTTGATGCCATTCAACTTTATACTTACTTCCTGTTTGACCCCATTATTATTATTATTGTTTTGTATTTTGAAATAGTAAATTGATGAAAATGCGTGATTACAAAATTAGGAAAAGTTTTGAATTTGTATGTATTATTATTTTATTAAATAGTGTATGGTTGAAAAAGAAAAAAAATATTTTTAAAAAAAAATAGGGTTCAAAAAGAGTTTAGGGTGTGTTTGACACCCATTTTTGAAGATAAAAATTTTTAGAATAGTGATTGATGGGAAATGTGTGGTAGAAAAATTATGAAAAATTTTAGATTTGTGTGTAATATTATTTTATTGAAAGAATGTATGGTTGAAATGAAGTAAGAAAAAAAAATGAGAATTAGAATGAGATAGAGAATGAATGTCAAACATGAGCTTACTATCACCATGACTATCCAATTTACTAAAAGTTTCACCGTGCCACCTAATTTCATATAAAATTTCACCATGGCCATCCAATTTTTTTTCACCATGGCCATCCAACTTTTTTACAATTTTCACATTTTAAAAATAAAATAAAATAAGAAGTTATTTTAAAAAAAAGCCTTCCTTAAAAATAAAAAAATTATATTAAAAAAATGTTACTTAGAAAAACAAAAAAAAAATCTTATTTTAAAAAAAAAAAGGTTTAAAAAAAAAAGAAATTTCTTTTTGTTTAAAAAAAATGTTATATATATTATGTAAAGTTACCATTTTACTCCTTTTAAAATTAGTGAAAATGGTGGAAAGAAATTGGCTAGTCATGATGAAACTTTATATGAAATTGAGTGGCTATGGTGAAATAAAATCAAATTAGGTGGCCATGGTGACACTAGGTATAAAATTGGATGGTCATTGATGGATTTATCTCTATTTTCCCTATTTTTAGGATAATGGGGCCATGGATATATGGAATTGACCTGGATCTGAGTCCACCTTGTAGCTTTAATTGAAGCTCATTAACCAAGTTTTAAGGCAATTTTTGAACAACTTTCTATCAAAGAGAGAAGAAATTGCCCTATTCCAACACCTCCAAGACATGATGCAAGTAGTTGATGAAATGTTGAATAGGTACCTTGTTAGGCCTTGTACCTCAGAGCTAGCCGTTACATTAGAATTTAGCACATTATCACGTGTATATAATAGATTAGGGGGTCTAATTGAACATTGGCTAATACTTTAAGGATTAAAGTGCAAATATTTTATCCCCAAAGTGATAGAACATCTTAGGGGCCGTTCTTGTCGTGTTTCAGTTTTGTATTTTGAGTTTTCAATTCATTTTGTGCTTTGTGTTTTGAGTGTCTATTTTGATATTGTTGAAAATGTGTTCTTTTTGGTATTTTGAAAAATCATTTTCAAAAACTAAAAATGAAAACGCGCTCTTTCCCAAATCATTCGCGTCCTTCCACCCTAACTCTTTCTCTCCGTCGCATCTCTCCCTTCTTCTCCCCCCTCCGTCGCATCTCTCTCACTTCTTCACGTCCTCACCGTCGCGTCTCTCTATCTTCTTCCCCTTCCCTCTTTGTGAATGGTGGTTGGGTGCGATATTGGTTGCGATTTTAGGTGCGATTTTGGGTGCGGTGATGGTTGGGTGTGACTCATTTTCTCCCTTTTCTTTTTTATTTTGCTTTTAGTTCTCTCTGTGAACTATGATTAGGTGCGAATTTGGCTGTGGTGGTGGTGCGATTTTTGGCTGCAGCGGTGTTTGGGTGCAATTTTGGATGCGAATTTGGCTGTGGTGGTGGTGCGATTTTTCGCTGCGGCGGTGATGGTGCGATTTTTGATTGATAGAGAGACGTTTGGCTGTGGCAGTGGTAGTCATCGGCATTGGAGGAGAGAAATAGGAGAGATGAGATAAGGAAGATATAGATTGTGGAATGAGAATGAANTGGCTGTGGTGGTGGTGCGATTTTTCGCTGCGGCGGTGATGGTGCGATTTTTGATTGATAGAGAGACGTTTGGCTGTGGCAGTGGTAGTCATCGGCATTGGAGGAGAGAAATAGGAGAGATGAGATAAGGAAGATATAGATTGTGGAATGAGAATGAACAGTAACCCCATTTCCCGTGTTTTCTATTTGGGCTCGATTTTGCTGGAAAACAGCAGAAACTGTTTTTCAGCCGTTTTGTGTTTTCAGTGTAAAAAAAATTTCGTTTTCGAAAATGCGTTTTCGAAAATAGTAAAGAGAACGCGTTTTTGTCGTTTTGGAAAACAGAAAACGATCCCAAAACGTCAAAGAGAACGGCCCCTTAGATTTTGTGATAAAAGGTAGATGAACAAATTCTATTAGATGTTTTCATTATTCGTAAGTATTCAAAATTTATCAGGATAAGTGATGGATTAACAAATTCTTTTGGATATTGTTATTATCGTTTATGTACTCAAATTTATCTGGATAAGTGATAGAATTTTGCATCATCAGATTACTATATATGTCCTTGTTTGGTCCTTTTTATTTTCAAAATATATTTTATTTCTCTTATTTAATCGCACATTTTTCAACAAAATAATATTACACGCAAATTCAAAGAATTTTCTTATTTTTTAACCACACATTATAAATCAAAATATTATTCAATAATGTATTTTGGACAAGAAATGGGACTCAAACATACTCTCTGTGTGCTGTGTGCATGATTTTCAAGAAACTTATATATTGCATCTTTCTTATGCACATCCACAGTAAATACTACACATACGTAGATTGAGAGTTATTTTCCAAGATTTAATTTTATGTGGTATATTATTTTATGCGCTTGGTTGGAATGATGAATATGGATCCTAAATGCAAGTTTCATGATTGGACATAGTTAAGTATGGATCTTATATGTATCTCTTAAGGTTTGGGATTGGAGTTTAATAGTGATACACATGAATTCTATGCTACTTATGTTCGATACAGTTTTTCGTATCTCCTTAAATCTGTTATGATGTTCCTAATGTTAAAGTATGAACTAATTAATCTTTCCACTTATATGTTTATTGAGAAATAATTCTTACCCCCTTCTTTTTCACTACAGAAAATTAAATGTTTGTTGCAATCAAGAAGTGAAAGGGCTGGCAAAGTGACAAGTGAAAAGAGATCCTCCAGCCTCCAGGCACATCAAGACTTTTATTTAAAATAAATCTCTAGTAATTTTTTTAATGTCAATTTTTAAGTTAATGATTGACTCTCTTTATTTCTATGAGAGTATTTAATAAAATAGCTAGTTCTAGAAAGAAATTTTTACGTTCAAGATGTGATTTTAGTGGTACTCGAATCACAAGAACTTGAGTAGTCATAGTTGGTATTAGAGTTCGAGTTTTAACTAGTTCTGTAGATATTATAAATTATTTAAAAAATGTGCATCATTTTGTAACAACTTGGGCCTTGTGCACAAACTGTTATATCATAGGTACTGTCCGCTTTGGAAGAGCCTATATTCTTTACCCCTTTATAGCTTTCTATCATGTTCCCTAGAATTTGAATCTAAGTCATCTAGCTGATGAGAGCTTTAAGTTTAATTCTGGTACCAAGATTTAACTTAAATCTCTCATAAGATAGATACATTAGATTCTACTCGATGGGACACAAAAGAAATTCGTAAGGGGTAATATGGATTTATGTTTTTCTATAGTGTTTGGTATTATGATTCAACTTAAGTCTCTCATAAGGTTGATGTCTTGGGTTCAAATCCTGAAAACTTTGCAAATAATACGTAAGTTAACGGTTTAAGCATTAAGTCCGGGTCGTTATATCAAGTGGCATTTTTTTAACGATACGAGCTTCTTATCTAAGTCGTTATATTATACGTACTTTTCACATTGGGAGGACATCTATACTCTTATGTCTTTCAAAAGCGGACAGTACGTATAATATAATGAATTAGATGTAGAGGCTCGGGTCGTAATATAGAGGTTCGGATGGCTACAAAAAATATACATTTTTTTGTAATAATTTGGGCCTCGTGCCTAAATTGTTATATCATATGTACAATCCGTTTTAAAGAACAGTTACCCTCTTACATCTAACAACTTTCTATCGCGGTCTCGAGTTTCAGATCGTTATAACTTGAGTTCAAATTTTGGAGACGTGACAGAAAGCCATAAAGGGATAAGGGGGCAGGTGTCATTCCAAAGTGAACTATACGTATGATATAATAGTTTGGATATAGATGCTCGAGTCGTTACATACCTAGCCCATTTCATTGATAAGATGATTTGTTACGAGAAGATCACGAGTGTAGAAGAGTTGGAGAATGTTCTTGTAGATCTCGAAGATCCCACCGAGTCATTCTAGGTAGAAAATGATCTACCACAAGGAGCAAAGGAGAAGCTCAAAAGCTTCTTCTGCATGAACTTTAATGTCTCACTTGGAAGCATAAAGATATGGTTGACATTGGCCCAAAAGTATGCTACAAACCACCTCAAGATTGATCCCAAGTTCACCCCCACATAGGTAAAAGCAGAGAGACCTCTACACAAAGAGGAATGAAGCCCTTAAGGGAGAGGTTGAAAAGATAATAACTAAAGGCTTCATTAGAGAAGCCCTATATCCGAGGAGGATCTCAAATCCAATACTTGTGAGGAAGCATAGGACAAATGGAAGGCCTGCAAAGATTTCTCCAACCTTAATCAACCTTGCCTAAAGGACAGATTCCATTTTCCCAAAATAGACCAACTTGTGGATGTTACCGTGGGACATGAGTTGTTGAGCTTCATGAATTCCTATTTAGGTTACAACCATATCTCCATACATCTTACAGATGAGGATAATACCTCTTTCATCACTAATAGAGATCTCTATTACTACAAAGTGATACCATTTGGGTTAAAAATGTTAGAGCCACCAATCAGAGGCTTGTGAATTAAATTTTTGTCGACCTCATTGGCAAAATAATGGAGGTATATATGGACAAAATGCTTGTCAAATGCCTAAAGACAAAGGATCATGTCAAACACCTAGATGATACTTTCCAAATATTTAGGAGGTAGATGATGATGTTAAACCCCCTTAAGTACGCCTTTGGCATCACCTCCAGAAAGTTCCTAGACTAAATGGTCAACCAAAGAGGCATCGATACAAACCATGAGAAAATCAAAGCTTTGATAGATGAAGGGTCACCTCAAAAATCAATAGCCACCAATAAATGACTTTCTTTTTTTAAAATCCTCAAATGAGAAATCAAGTTCCATTAGACAGAGAAGTCTGAAGAGCCCTTCCAAGAATTGAAGAAGTAACTCAAGTAAGCCCCATTCCTTTCCAAATCCAAATATGATGAGCCTTTACTATTGTATTTGATCGTATCTAAAGAGCCCATCAGCTCGATCTTTATAAGAGATGAATATAATCACCAAATATCCATATGCTATGTGAAGAAAACATGGTGATAGTTGAAACTAAGATGGTTGACGTCCTTGAAGAAGGGGTCATATTTGATGAATTAGGAGGCCTCACTTCGCCTCTTCATAAATTTTTCATATGATTTATGGTGCTTCATCCCTGAAATATGGGACTCCGTCTTTGCACAAATGTTTCATTTACCTTAGGCGACCTACCAAACTCTTCTTCATATCCAGTTTAAGATGAACATTCCTTAGCTGATCCATATTCTCTTGGGCATTCCATGATGCCCAATGTCGATGTCGAGCCCTCTTGGACTCTCTCCAACTTTCGCGCCACCTTTGACAAAAAGCCTGAATCCAATCGACTCCGTCTTATTGTCTACTGTGCCTCTAACCCTTAAACAAAGGTCTTTTCATGTCTATATATGATATGTACGTTAGGGTTTATTGATGTATTATTCTTTTTATTTTGTTGGAATATGCAGTCTCATATAGAAGCCTTAGAGTTGAAGGCTCAAGAAGCCAAGAATGTAAACCTCAGTCTGAATTGTGTTACTGTTGAAGTTTGTTGATGGTTGGAGGTTTTTAGTTAGTTTAAATAGTTAGCCATGTGAGTTGAAATCAGTTATACAATTGGAGGTTGTTAATTTAGCTGGTTAGCTAGTTGTTTTACGTCTATAAATGTAGGACTTTCTGCATATGTTCAATCACTAATAAGAAACCATATTGACTTTTCTCTCAATATCTTCCTTAATTTTCTGCTTTCTAATTCCATATTAGAGAATTTTACTTGATATCAGATTCCGCTTTACATTTCTACTGCTTTCATTTTCGATTCTTCTTAAATTCATGGCAAATCATTTTGATGATTCTTCAAGCCCCTAGTATCTTTATCCCAGTGACAATCCTGATGTTATCTTCATCTATGAGATTTGTACCACTGAAAATTATATTGTTGACTGTGAAAATTGCCTTAATTGATGGCAGCTTACGTCAACCTGGTCTGGACAATGCTCTTATTCAGGTTGCTTGACTACGAGCAAACAATCTTCTGTTCTCATGGCTGATGAACTCCATCGCAAAAGAAATTTGTGGTAGCCTTCTCAATTTCACCAGTGCCTATGATAGCTGGGATGAACTTCAGGTTTAGTTCTTTTACAGTGATGGCCCACGTGTATTTACCTTGGAAAGTATTTTAAGTTCTATACCATTTGAACCCGTGGATTACTATTTTAGTAATAACAGGTAGGGTTTCCGTCATTGATGGATCTTTTTTTAGTTTAAGAGTTTCAATTACATTTTACTCGAGGTAGATATAACTAAATTATTAAGAGGTTTAGTTAAAGGATCCGATAGGTTCTTTATTAACTTAAACGTAATTTAGAGAAATTATTTCACTCTTAATTAATTTCCTTACGTAGTCATGTCTTAAACTCATATGTCTAAACTTCCCATTGTATACTTCATTTTTTGCCTTTACTAATGTAGCTAGAATATCAAACATGATAGATATCGAAAAATGTATTCTTTGTTCCTAAAGGTATCTTATACAGTAGATTCTTAAGTCACTCAACTTCTTTTCTCGATATCTGATAATACTTTAAATTCAGATTCCATGGTTGAATGTGTTATGTATGTTTGTCTCTTAAATTTTCAAGAAACGACACCTCTTGCAAGAGTAAACTTCCAGCCCGAAATAGGTTTATTCTCACTAGTGCTAGATTTCCAACAACATCAGTAGATCTTTTTAATATAGCTGGTAACTTAGAATATCGAAAACCTAAGTTTTTGGTTTTCTTTAAATGACCAAGAACCCTCCCAATGGTCTTTTAATGTTTTTTTGTTGGGGTTACTAGTAAATCTATTAAGTTTACTAATCACAAATGCTATGTCCGATCTTGTACATTGAACTGCATACATAATAATCCCTATAGCACTTGCACACTCCAAATGAGCGATTGCTTTTCCATCATTCTTTATAAGCTTAGAACTTAGATCAAGAGGTATACTGTACTTTTTTATATTAAAATATTTGAACTTATTTGTCGCATTCTCGATATAATGTGATTGACACAAATAGTAATCCCAACTATTTTTAGTAACTTTAATAACCAATATGATATGCACTTGTCCAAAATCCTTCATTTTGAATGCGGAAGATAAAAATCTCTTTGTTTCTTTAATTTCATCCATATGATTACTCAAAATCAACATGTTATCAACATACTAGCAAATAAATAAACATTTTTATCACATACTTTTGAATATAAACACTTATCTACACTATTTTGTATAAAACCAAATGAAATAATTGTTAAGTCAATTTTTTTATGCCATTTCTTAGGTGCTTGTTTTAAACCACATAGTCATTTTGCTAGCTTGCACACCTTGTGTTCATTTTTGGGTAAAACTAACCCTTCACCTTACTCCATATAAACCTCATCATTGAGATCCTCATTTAAGAATGTCATCTTGACATTCATTTGATGAATATGTAATTCATGTATGGATGCTAATGCGAATAATATCATAACTGATATTATTTTAGCTACCAGTGCATATGTATCAAAATCGTCAATTCCTTCCCTTTGTCGATTACTTTTAGCTATTAATCTAAATTTAAAGGTATTAAGAGAACCATCTACATTATATTTCTCCTAAACACCCGTTTACAACCGATAGGTTTAGACCTGGATGGTAAATCGACAAGTTCTCACGTATTGTTTGACATAATTGAATCCATCTCATCTTTAATTGCATCTTTCCAGAAGATACTATTACGAAAAGTGATAGCTTCTCTATAAATTTTAGGATATGTTTCCACATGCAAAACAAAAGGTATTGATCTTATAACTTTCTTTTCATTTCCCTCTATTAAGT
>CAIGRO010173477.1:0-15044 GCA_903798355.1 Fraxinus baroniana
ATTGTCCCTACCTAACTACATGGTAGTGTATACAATATATTAAAAAAGAATAAACAAATATTTAAAACGTACAAGCTTTCTGTGAATCCAAATTATATTTTTAGATACTTTATAATTATGACATCATTAAGACCATAATATACGTTGATTTTGTTAATATAATAGACTGTTCGGACATTCGGATAGTAATTGAAGTTCCCAAATGTACTGAGAAAGCTTGAATTAACTGAAATGATATATTTTTCATAGGCACAAGTTTTATTAATTTTCCGTTGCATAGCTTAGTCAAAATTTCAAATAGGAAAGATATTTTAGGACTTTGTAGAAAACAAATTCGCTACTTGTACACAACTCTCTCACATGTGTGTGGGACTAACAATGACCAAGCGTGTAAGTGTAGCATTTCTTTTTATATTTTCAATAATGCTATTCAAACAAGGATTGAAAATAGGATTTGGGGGCAGGTGCCCCTTTTTTTGTTTTTTTTTTTTTGTTTTTTCTCAAACTGTCCAATGATGTTACGCCACATATCTCTTTGTTTTTAATACCTGTTTGTATAGTATGATTGAAATATAAACCCTTCAGTGACACGTCAAGTCATTGATTATTGGTTGAAAAAACAATGAAAATTTGGGAGACAAGTAATTATAGAATAATTTTACCATTAAACCCTTTTTTTTTTTAAAACTAAATCTAGCACAAATATTCCACCCCACCGTTTGGTTCTCTCCCAGCAAGTTCACCGAATAACGCAGGGCATATTACTTGTTGACTGGTTGAGTAGTAGGCAATTTGGTGTATTCGATGCTCCCATATACTTCAATCTCTTCACCATGGCTCTTCTTGCACTGGAAGTACAAAACTGTATATGCCATGTCCCATAAAATCTTCCCCAAAGAAGAAATGATCAACACTAGTAAGTTCCCATAAATTGTTGAATTAAATGTTCCCTTGTTACCTTGTATTCTCCTGTAACCTAGGTATACACTCAAAAAAAGCAGGTTGTAACATGTATATAGCATAATACCATGTAACTTCTTGCCCTTAACAATTGTAGCAGCTTTTCCTAATGCTTTCATTCCATAACAATTTTCCTCAAGTGCTGAGACCACAATTGCTAAGGCCCAAACCACTGCCAAATAGAGATAGTAAACCGAAGCCGAAATCCCGAGCAAAAGAGCTGCTAAAATGGTGGCAAGATTAGCAGACATTAATAAAGGAGCAACCAATGACAAAAATAAGAACAAGTAACCTATTGCATGGAGTTTTATATAAAATCCTGTTAAAAATACCCTTTTACATGTTTTCACTATCATTAAACACAGATCTTTCAAGGATATTGTGTGGTTTTTATAAGACATGGCTGATACTATTACTGTTGCAGTGGTAAAGAAAATTGAGAAAATGAAGGAAGCAATATAGAAAGCCATTTGCACAGTCAGGAGAAGGGTAAAATCTTCTCTGAGATGGTCTACTTGGCCAAGAAGCTTGGAAAGAGGCGAGGTAGTATCCGGTGTAAACGGGCTCTGATCCGGATCGAAAGACCTAGGATCTGGCACGAAAGAATTCTTGATAATGACGAGCACATCAAGAATTAAGGATTTGAGGGAGAAACTAAACAACAAGAAAGAGATCGAATATAAGACTAAAGAAAGTACAACTATTAATGCCATGAGCTTCCCATTTTTTGGCAAAAGTTTGATAGATTCCTTTAGAATCACCAAGAAACTGAAAAATTCATAGACATCCATGACACTTAATACTGTTTTGTAGCTGTATGAACAACCCCTTGTATGTTTTACTCTGAGAAATGCTCTAGCTATTTTATAGTGGCGACACATAAAGATGTTAGTTTGAAATGGTCCAAATTTTTCTGCTTGTCAAGCAAGATTAGTACTAAAAAATAATGTTTATTTGTAATGGACAATTTCTTGAATGCCTCTAGTGTTGACTTTTAAATTAAAATAATATATCTATAGCTATATACATAAATTAAATGTGTATTATATGATAATGATATAAACGCATACATTTTTTTATTGAACAACTGAGTTTAATAAATATATATCAACTTGTTTAATTTAAAAGTTAAATAAAGATTCAATTTCGACCAAACTTCCATGTGGTATGACTTAGCAAAAGTAACGATGATCTGGCTAATTGCAGGTTGAATATTTCAAAGATTCTATATGGTCTTAACAGAATGATGAAAATTACAGGTTGCATATTTCAATTATTCTCGTGTTTAATTTATAATTATTTCACTAATCCTCCACTATTTTTTAAAGAGCCGGCTAGCAAAACAAGATGTGAAGACTTATTTTTATAGATTTAAAATGTCTATATTCTCTTTAGGACTCTATAATGTCTTGTAGTACTCTTATAGGCTTTTAAAGCCTGTTTGACTATTTGAAGATTGCTTTCACCTTGATTCCAAAAACTTATTATTTTGGAATAGAAATTGATGGAGAATGTGTGGTTAAAAAAAGAAAAAGTTATTGATTTGATGTAAAATATTATTTTATTGAAGAATGTAAATGAAAATGAGTAGAATATTGAGAACGAAAATTTTAATTTGGCTCAAACAGGGACTATAGCATAGCATCAAGTTGACATGCCTGTATTTTTGTTTTTATTTTTTTTTATGGCCCTTCTCATGAATAGTATTTGTAAACCGAGTGTTCAAATGAAAAGAATTGTTCTATCCTTGCACTAAGGCCATACTACGAGGGTACACATTGAGCCACTTTTGCTCATATTGGGAGTTGGGTTTTGATGCCCAATAAAATCCGGACGATAATGTTAAGTCGTTGAAATTTTCAATTGGTGTTGTCCTGATGATCGAATTAAATATCGACACCTAAAATTGATGACCCGACCTTAAAACTATTTGGGGTCATTGGAAGCAACTTAATTTAATTAGAGTTGCTCATGACCCATTCCATTAACTACTTCGAAGGCTTATGAGAGGTAGCCCACAACTTGGTTTAGTCGGTCCATCTATTGCCTTGAAATTGGCCCACTCCTATACTTAATACAAGCTATATATTGCTACCTTCCTTTGTCTTGTAATTCAAGTGTGTTTTGCCCCTTTTCGTTAGAGAGAAAAATGGGCTTTCTCTAGGGATGACAAGAAAGCTCGCCGGCTCAAGTTCGGTTACAACGAGCCGAGGCTCGGGCCGATCCTCATTTTTTTGTCCGGACTTTGCTCGGCTCAAGCCCAAAAAGCTCGAGTTGAGCCCGGGCTTTTTTTCGGCTCGTGACTCAATTCAACTCAGCTCGTTGACATGGCTATGTGAACATTCGTAGTACGTTACAACCATAAAAATTACTTGAATTTAGTCTTTTATCATGATTGAGGTGTAATGAAAGGCAATATCCAATTGTTTTAAAAAATTGGTCACGATCTACTAACACCTCCGGTGTCTATGGTAGCATCGGAGGCTGCATTTAGTTTAGGTGGTCGATTTTTATGTGACGAACGATTAAGACTAAAAGAAGGTATATTGAAAGATTTAATATGTTTGAAGGACTGAGAATATGCGGAATTACATTTTCAAGAACAACGACAGTATAATGGTCTAAGAGTTGCAGCAGATTAAAGTATAAGATCTTGTAAGTTTTTAAATCGATTAGTTTAAAAAATACGTAATTTTTAAATTTTTTGCTTCAAGAAAAATTGTATACGAAATATTTTATTTGTGTACAATTTTAACTCCTTCTACGATATTTGTAGCCGGTCCCAAGCCCGAAGAAATGAGGAGAGTTTTAACTTTTATTTAATTTATAGTACGTAAACCGTACAAATTTTAAATTTTTTAAGTAAAAAATGTAGATTTTACATAAAAAAAAAACCTAAGCCGGCTCGGGCCGAGCCTCATTTTATTAGCCAGGCTTTGCTCGGCTCGACTCGACTTAGGCTCAAAAAACCTCAGCTTGGCTCATTGACATGGCTAGCTTCCTCTGACTCTTACTTTGTGCTCTACAATTTTCTCTCTTCTTTGTCTTTGTGGCTTCAAAACACTTTCATCTTGTGTCTTAACTCGATACAACTACAAGCAACTAGAGTGTGGGATAGTTGAGAATTCGAGTCGTGATTTGGGTGTTTGAAACGGTTGAATCTCGAGATTGAGCCAGAAAAATACCTTAGTGGAGCCATCCAACCCAACATTTTGGTATTAGAGTGAAGTTGGTGGTGGAATTTCAACCAAAATTCGACCAGGATTGAAACAAAAACCTTGAACCGAAGCTGTCCAATTTTTGCACGATTTCGGCCAAACTACAAACTGGATGAACAAATGGAGGTTGGATCCTTTCCGTGTAGGTGGAAGCGCACCTAGATGTGGTGCGCGTGACGATGATGGTGCGTGGCGACACATCTGACTGTTTCTGGAGGAGCTTTCTTCAGGCAGAATATTTTTAACATGATTTCTAAAGATTTTTTTGTTAAATTTCTGTTTGAAGTTATATGATGAATCAAAACGATTTTACCCCTAAATGCTCGGTTTTGTGATTATCGATGATCGTGTTGCTGCATGTACTAAAACTTTAGGGCGAATAGTGGTGGTCCTAAAATAGAAAATTCGTATTTCTTATTATTTACGAACCACAGATTGGTCCACCCTAGTAAATTGGCTTATCGCGTTTAAATTTCAACACTAGCGAGTCACTGTGTGGGTGACATTAGGATAGCGGTTACCGAATTGGGTAACCATTGCTTGTGCTATAATTTAGAAATTGCCCTAATTGAAGTGTTGGACTTAATTGTAAGTTGATTATTGATTCTATATTTTAATTGCCATTAAGTCACATGTGAGAAATTAATTGACATACTTTCGTGTGCATTAATCATTCTATTTGACCACCTGGACTTGACATGTTTGACCATTTCCTAGATACTGAGATCCTTGAATCTCATAAAACCCTATTAATTTAGAATGGTATATATTGTGACGGTATGATTACTTTGTGTAACCTAATTGTGCATTTCGGTGGTTTTGTTTTAAAAAATGACTTCACATTTTAAAATGGAAAATTTCAATGGAAAATGTGACTTTTCAATTTAATAACAAAAGATGAGTGGAATTTTGATTCAATAAAAAGTTTTGAAGCTATCGATGGCAACATTTTTGAACAATTGTCAAAAGAACAAAAAGAGGAATACGACGAACTTGCTTATACTTCAATTATTTTATATCTTATCAGATAATGCTTTATGAAAAGTTGGTAAACTTAATACTACAAAAGAACTTTGAAAACTGTTGGAAAACTTATATTTCCTTAAATCTAGTATTTTCAGTTTTAAAATGATTCTTTCAAAGGATCTTGATGATAAGTTGAATATTTTTAACAATCTTGTTCAAGATATTATTAATTATGATTAAAAGGTATCTGAAACATATAAGGTCATTGAATTCTATGCACGAATCATATAGGGAGGTTAATCATGCGATTAAGTATGGTAGAAATACCCTAACACCTGATATTGCCATTGATTTCCTTAAGAGTAAGGAGATGGAGATTAAGACTCAAAAAGAAGATAAGATGAGTGGTAAGATACATATGATGAAGAGTAGAATGGAGTTTAAGAATATGAGTTTGGGTAAGGCTCAAGAGAGTAATGACTCGAGCGATGAGGGTGATAAGAAAAAGGGTAATGGTTTGTATAAGTTCAGTGGTGGACGGTGTTACAGTTGTGTTAAGGCTGAACACTTTATTAAGAACTGTCCCAAGCAAAAGGATAAGATGCTAGGTGAGGCGAATGTGGCTATAGGGTCGAGTGATGGCCCTAGTGAGGTTTATTGAGAGTAAACTTAGTTACTGCATGTGCATCTATGTGTAATCCTTTTTGCATGTTTGTGATTTCTCAATTCTGTTGCATGATTATATGATATTTCAATATATTTGATATATGTATTTGCATAAATTTGAGAGCTATTTGACTACTTGGTATAATGTGTTTTATGCATTGTAGGTTGGGATGCATTAACAATGTGTTGTGTATCTATTGGTGATGTAGAGTATTATATCTAAGGGTATATCAATGATATGTACGAGAGATGTGGAGTGTGATATTTGGATCATGAGTGGAGATATGATTAAATGTCTATAATTTTTTTAATCTATGAAAGACCTTGTATAGGTGGAGTGTGAGAGTGACATTTCTATTACTTCTGTTAGGTGGAGATCCATTATCCATTTAGGTTGAAAGTAGTGATGTGGTGATAGAGGATTATCTTGTGAACTTAGTATCTATTTTGGTTTAATAGTTAGACATGAGTTTAGTGATCAGTAGTGAGTATGGTGGACAATGAGAGGAGATATGTGTTCTTGAGGTGTAAGCCGCACGAAATATGATAGGATAAGTGTTGTAAGATCTTTTCGTGGGGTCATTTATGAATTTTGTTGTATATGTGTTGGCCATTCGTAGATTAACTTGGTGTTAGCCTATTGTTCCGTGTGAACATGTTTTGAAAAAATCTATGTTATTCTATATATATCTTCATCGCATATATTATATGTTCTTGATTGATTACTGTGATTACTTATTCTTATTTGGTGTTTTTTTTACCTTAAATCTGGTGAGTACATAGATTAGGTATGATATGTGTTTCGGGTACGAAACACGAGGTGCGATTTGTGGTCCCAATTTTATTGGTTACTTCGATTATGTAACTATTAATTTTGTGTTATGATTTCTTGTAGGTTGATTGAGTATGAATGTGGAAATTTGTTAGGTTTTGATTCGCAATAAATTCCGGACGATGATGTTAAGTCGTTGGAATTTTCAGTTGGCATTATCTAGATGACTGAATTAAATATCGACACCTAAAATTGACAATCTGACCCTAAAACTATTTGTAGCCATTGGAAGCAACCTAATTTAATTATAGCTACTCATGGCCCCGTCCCATTCACTCCTTGGAAGGCTTATGAGAGTTGGCCCACTACTTGGTTTACTCGGTCCATCTATTGGCTTGTTCAATACGGTTGGGTCTCGAGACTGAGGCCGAAAAACACCTTGGTGGAGCCATCCTACCCAACACGAGTCCCTTTCGCTCCCTCCTTGGAGTCTCTTTTGCTCCTTGGAATCCCTTTTACTCACAATGGCCACTCTTGCCCTTGGCCTTTGTTGATCAACATTTGGATTATACAAGTCCTCTATGGGCCACTTTTCTTGGGATCTCTTTTTCTCCATGATGTACAAACATATTTAGGGATCTTAGTGTGTTACACACTAATTATTATTATTATTTTTTTTTTGCACATGAATGTTACTTTCTTGAGTTAAAGTAACATAATATAACAAAATAGGTGAACGGACCTCAAATGAATTTATAATTCATATCTTTGCACGAACATCAATTGTGCTCACACTGCTCTTAAATAACGTAATAATTAAATGAACTTTTCTTCAAAACTAAATTAGCACATAAACTTCGTGCATGTATAACAACTTAACATATTGCACATAAGGCACATAACTTGTAATATACTCACTCTACTCTACAATGGGCATGTCTTGTGAAACATGGAAGGCAGGTCTTCTAGGAGTTAAATGATTAGAAGGTCTTGAACTAAAAATTGTAACATCGCGTGTTCGTGGCTATCATGTCCATCTCGATTAGTTACATTATTTGATCCATATACGGTTTAATCATTATAATTATTTTTGTCACGACTAATTATATTGTTGCAATGGAATATACACTGGACGACTTAGACAATCGACCTGCTTAGTAGTTCTAAACTTAAGATACATATAATGCCATTAAATTTACAAATTAACATACCTATTGGATGCCCTTGACAATTTATGTGTCCATAAATTTAATTATGGTCTGTTTATAATTTTATTAATCTCGAATTAATGTGGAACCACCCATTAAACTTTAAGATATTAAAGTAAATGGAGCCACTTGGTTTCATGTAGTTCTTGAACCAAACTAGAGATTCTAATTCGGAAGGTTCGGATTCGATTAAAACGCCAATTCCTTATAACCAACATGAAATGAACTGATTAAAAGGTGTTTGGACATTTTACCCTTTGAAAGTCGAGCACGTGATATGTCACGCATTTAGAAGATTTAGCTATTGAAGAAGACCATAAATTTTATGTTCAATACATCCCTTTGCCTGTTGAGACTATGTCGAACAACTTGATTTAAAAATTTAATATGCTAGAGAAGACCTCATGTATTCTATCGAAATCTCGTTTTCAGTAGAAAAAAAAAATGAAGAATGAAGCAAGTTGCACATAGACGGTTGAGAATGTTACAATTGGTTGACTTGTTGAGCGGCCTTGGTGGAAATCGTGTTTCATATTAAAGTTGCAATTTTCATTGAAGTAGCATTATTGAGCACACGTCTTTACTAATGGAGTGGATGCGTACCGTTGGGATGAGTGGACCTTTTGGTTGCTTCTTTTGACGAATCTGTAAGGCTGCTTCGTGGATGGTTGTATACATTCATCTAACCTTACTCTCTATCACGACTATTGTTTTCTGGAGTTCTGAAAATCTCTCTTTAGATTTTCTTCTTCTTCTTCTTCTTCTTCTTCTTGAGTGATGATTTGTCGATAAATCTAAGGTAGATATGGTTTGTTATGTTCTTGAGTGAACATCAACTTCGAGAGAGAAATCTATATTCTTAAGTGAATTTGATTTTGGTTTCTGAAAGTTGTAATCTTAGACGATCTGGTTCCCATTATAGCGCATTGGTTTCTTCCAACGATGAAAACTCAAAAGAAGACTAGGAATTTTAAAATCTTGTATTCTTGATTTGTTTTTTTAATTTCTTGCTTTAATATTTTGTGAAGTATACTCATTACACAGATAATTTGAAATCGACTATAAAAATTCTTTCTTTGACACTCGACCAATACATTGCTAGATTTAAGACATTTTACTTATTGATAACATATTGATTTTTTGTCTGGTTTAATAATAGGCCGTTTCGAATTGACTACAAGAACTTTTCCATCACTTCACTTGATACATTGCTAGACTTACTCACTGGTTGAGTAGAGGACAGTTTGGTGTATTCTATGATCCTGTATAATTCAATTTCTTCACCATAGTTCTTCTTACACCGGAAGTATAATACCGTATATGCCACGTTTGGGAAAAAATTTCCCAAAGAAAAGAATAACACCATAACCAATCCATTGATGGTCCAATTCACTGGCATCATACCGCAGCCAAGGAACAGAATCAAACCCAGCAGGTTGAAGCATATGCTTAGCATAAAACCATGCAATCTCTTGCCCTTAATAAGTGAGGCAGCTTTTCCCAATGCCTCTATTCCACAACCTTCGTCGACTATAGATACCACAATAGCCAAGTTCCACGTGACAGGAAAATATAAACAGCAAATACAAGCAGAAATAACTAGCAAGACGACGGCTAAATTGGTGGTGAGATTAGCCGACACGAATAAAGGAACAGCCAATGCCGCACCCAAGAACAGGTAAGCCATTGCTTGAAGTTTGGTATAGAATTCTGTTATCAGTGCCCTTTTCCATGTTCTCAGTATCCTTAAACATAGATCTTTCATGGATAGTGTCTCGTCTTTGTAAGACATGGCTGATACTAATACTGTTGCAGTAGTGGAGAAGTTCGACACAATGAGAACAGCAAGAAGGAAAGCCATTTGCACAGCCACAAGAAGAGCGAAATCATCTCTGAGCCGTTCTACTCCAAGTAATTCGGTTGGATTAGACCTGAGAGAAGTAGTATTCGGTGTAAACGGGCTCTGATCAGCTACAAAGCTAGGATTCTTCATGTAAACCTCGACAATATCATTAAGCAATAATTTGAAGGAGAAGGTGAAAGAAAAGAACAATATCGAATATAGGATTAGGGTAAGTACAACTATTGATGTCATGAGCTTTCCATTTTTCGGGAGAAGTTTCATAGATTCCTTTAGAATCAACAAGAAACTGAAAAACTCATAGAATTCCATAACACCTTGAGAAGTGTTTAGAGCTATTGAAAACCTTGTATATATATAGAATAACACTACTTTGTCAAAAAATAGTTTACATAACGACTGATATAAGAGATGTTGACAAATAATAGGTTGTCATGTGGCATTATATCGATGATTATGTTAATCATTATGTCTATGTAGCATTATTAATATATATTTGCTAACCTGGGAATATGCCAACTGTATGTAAACAGAGATTTCCGTTTTAAATGGGAACAATGTGTCGGTCTTGTTGACAAACAAGACTAGTAGCCCAAACAAAAGTTCATTTCACACCTAATAGATTAATGGTCTAGAATTAACACAGAATTTGATAATATGAATACAAATTGATATTGATATATACACGCACTAGTTTTCTAATATATTTTTTTTAAAAGGGTTTTGCTAATACATCGAAGTTGACACCCCTCTCACAATAGGAGAAGGACATGACCAATAAAAAAAACTGTGGGCCCCTAGTGGGAGGAGGGCTGAAGGGATTGATACCCCGATGTACACATGGCAAAACCCATATTTAAAAGGTACATATATTCTCTTGTGAAAAAACTTAAGTACCTCACCTCCATCCCACCCCCACTTCATTGCGTAATTGGGATAGGGACATGGAATATGGTCTCTCTCCTGAATTTTTCGAACATGCCCAGAATCCTTTTTTTTTTTAATAGTATTTAAAAAAAATAAGTAAAAAAGGATAAATGGAGATATTTCATTCCCACCTATGCCTGATCCGTTGCCATTTGTATTTCTCACCCTGTCAATCTCTCCTTACACCATAGTTTTATAAACTAGTGTGGCTCGGAAAACTCCCAAACTAAACACCAAGCCCGGATGGTTGAATTCATTAAACCAATAGATCAAATTATTTATAGCATCTCCAGTTCATCCTATAGATTGCATCCACGTTGTAGACTAGTTGAAAGCCTTGCACTCTATGTAGCATTGATTTTAATTCGACAGATATTCGAGTCTAGAAATGATTTCTAATCGGATCTATCGAAAATCCTATACTACGACCTGCGTGTCTTTTATCTATTCTAAAATAAAAATTAATAAAATTTAGAAGAAGACTATGCCCAGCGCATGAGACACACCCTTTATCTCCTTTTTCATGTCTACATTTTTTCTCTCCTCAATTATTTCATGTCCATCGCTTTCAGACGGTCTCCCGTGTATCACACTTTGATGAAGACATTTTCCATTGACCTCAGCAATCTGACGGTCTGCGTGCATCACACTTGATCAAATATGACTTATTGCATATTTATTACACAAGCACTCCGAGATTGAACCTTTTGTTAATCACAATTTCTACACTTACACATTTGGTGTATTGTCCCTTTTAAGATAAAAATTTTAAGGGTTGAATGCTAGACTAAACATTAGGAGAAAATAGGTTGAATGACGACGGTGAAGATAAATTACTACTTATCGATCAATGACTTGTGGATAAGTAAGTCGGAACGAAGTGAAGACGAACACTATAGTGTTATATGAATATCTGATTTTATGAGTGACGCAAAGTCAGTAAGACTATAATTAGGCATTTTTAACAATTCATTTTTCTCAAATCTAAAGTTTAAATCTTTTCAAGTTTTAACATTTTAAGAAAGTGGAGAATTAAACGACAGTACACACTATTCGTGAATGAGCCACACTACATGTTAAAACCAGGACATTTTTTTTTAATCATAAATATCTCAATATAATAAACAAAAGTTTATTTCAACAAAACCGTAAATTGATCTTTGCAATTTCTAATTGAAAATTAAATTTAGATATATGAAAGTGTAACCTTTCAATTATAATAAGATTGTAAGACAAATTTCGTATATTAAAATATATTAATTATTACAAATTGTACTTTTGAGAAATATAGTGAATGTTGATTTTCTCATGACTCGAGAAATACACATTCATCTAGTTTGAATACGATGGTCCATGTGGTTTGAATCTTGAACTTCAAGATTTGTTGGAAATTTGACTTGTAGAGAACTTGGCTTGTTTGACACTTGAATTTCGAGACTTAGATTTGAACTTCAGGACTTGAACTTGGATTTGCTTTGATTTGAAGAAGGATTTGATACTCTGGACTTGTCTTAAACTTGCTTGAATTTGAAAAAGATGTTGATCCTCTTCGTGTATTCTGAGCTAGGAATCCTGATAGGAGTTATTTTATTTTTAATATTCAATTTCTTTACTTTTTCTTTTTCTCGACAATGTTGAGTTATTCTTGATTAAGATTTTGAATATACACATCGACCAAGTCTAATGTTCGATAAGTAAAATATGAACAAAATTTGGAATAGCACAAGGATTTTAACTTTCACGAACTAACATTAATGCAAAATTTGAGATTTATAATTCAATCTCTCCACCATGGATCTTCTTACACTAAAGTATAATACTGTATATGCCACGATCAAGTAAAAAAATACCCAGAGAAGAAACTATCATCATAAACAATCCATCTATTGTTAAATTCACTAGCCCCTTGTCACATAGTATCATCGTCTAGACTTGGATTACAATCAAACTCAGCAAGTTAAAGCAAATGTTAAGCATGAAACCATGTAATCTATTGCCCTTAATAAGTGTAGCTGCTTTTCCTAATGCTTCTTGTGGAAGATGTTTATTCAGTTTGTTAGAATTTGGGCGTGACCTGAATTCCTTGTTGAAATAATTGAAGATTCTAATTGAAGTACACATAAAGAAGAATTTAGTTTAAAATACTATTGGAGTCCTATGTCAAGTTGAAATTCTATTTTGGAAGTCCATGGAGAGTTGGAATTTGTATTGGACTTCAAGATGTTGAAATTATGGACCGTGAAGAAAAGTCGCGACATTCTTGCTAGCCTACTGCTCGAGCAATACCTGCAGGTTTTCTCCCAAAACTTGGTCGCTCACCTGTCGCTAGTTTATTGCTTGAGCGACAGGATTATCCGGCTTAAACCCTTATCGCATTTTAACACGTTTTTGGCATTATATTTCTGCTACAACTCATCTATAAGGACTTGTACGTCGCCCTACAGAGTTGCCTATATATACATGGCTCTTCTCTATAATTTTATGGTGTGAGAATAGTGTGAGAAAATCGATTACTAGTTTTTAGGATCATTGTAATATTTCTCCATCTTCATTATTTGTGATGCAATAAAATCTCATAATTCTTCTTCCATATTTTCTTGTCTTCTTTTATTCTTTTGCTTACGATCAAATACTTCATTATTGTGCCATATAACTTCAACATCTCAATCCGGTGGTTGGTTTCATATCAAGTAGATCGAGCAATACGTGATCCTTGAATTCTTAACAATTGGTATCAAAGATTATGGACATAACACAACACAATTAGTAGGTTCTAGGGAATACGTTGTTTTAGTTAATAACTGCTATTTAGTTAGAGTTAGTTAGAGAGCTAACGGATCCGATGTTACAACATCTTGTTGGTTGGCTCTGATTGTACAAATAAGGCCCTGGGAGAAGAAAAGGCGGGGCATGTTTGCAAGCCTATCGCTAGAGTAACACCTGTAGGTTTTCTCTCGAGACTTGGTCGTTTGCTGGCGCTCGAGCGACAGACCTGTTGCTAGCTTATCGCTCGAGCGATAGAGGTATCCGGCCCAATCCCTTTTCGCGTTTTAACACATTTTTTTTGGAATTCTACTTCAACTACAACTTATCTATTAGGGTTTGGACGTCGGCCTACATAGTTGCCTATATATACTTGGCTCATCTCTACAATTTTATGGTGTGAGAATAGTGTGGGAAAAGTGATTACTAGCTTTATGGTGCAATAAAATCTCCTAATTCATTTATCATATTTTATAGTCTTCTTTTATTCTTTTGCTTACGATCAAATACTTCATTATTGTGCCATATAACCTCAGCATCTCAATCCGGTGATTAATTTCATATCAAGTGGTATCAAGTAATACGCGATCCTTGAATTCTCAATAATTGATATCAGAGATTCTGGATATAATTAACACAACAAGTGGTATTAGAGCTAAGTTCAATAGTTCGGCAAGAGTGTAGGGTCTGATTTGCTCGAAGTTTTTGTTTGTGATGGCTTCCATGAAGTATAACATTTCACTTTTGGATCAGAGCACTAGATTTTCGCCATGGTAAGTTGAGATACATGCAGTACTCGTACAACAAAATTTGGATGAGCGTTGTTGAGAATTATGACCGCGAAGGAGAAATTATGGAAGGATAAGAGGTAGTTTCTCACATTCATCTTCATCTATCGAATACCATTCTTCAGGACATTTTGATGGATGGTTCAACAGCTACTTTATGGTTGAAGTTGGAACAATTGTGCATAAATAAAAGTCTGACAAGAAAGTTGCATCTCAAACAGGGTTTATACTCTTGTAAAATGGAAGAAAAAGGATCATTGGAAGATCACATGGCTGCATTTTAGGAAATACTCACTGATTTGTAAACTTTGGAATTAAAGTACGACGAATAAGATTTGGTCTTGATCCTATTGGGTTCGTTGCCCGCTTCATTTTCTTCATTTATATATACGATCTTGTATAGTCGTGATACTCTCACTATAAAGGAAGTGTATGATACTTTGTTTTCAAAAGAGAAGATGAAGCATCTGCTGTCTGAAGCCAGATATGGAGAAAGTCTTGTTGCTCATGGTGGTTTTGAAAGGGAAAGATCGAAATCTAAGTTCTGTAATTAGATTTATAACTTCTGCAAGTAGAAGATGCACATGAAGAATGATTGCTACAAATTACAGAATAAAGAAATGTTGGCTGCAAATCGATAGGAGAAGCAATCATATACTTCAGGTGAAAGAGACATCGCAGAAAATATTGTAAATGAGGGAGATCTCTTGACTATTTCTGACATATTCTAAACCAGATGAGGATTTGATTCTAGATTTAGCGACCATATTTCATATGTGTCATAATAAGGACTTGTCTACTACGTATGAAATCGTTTCCAAAGGTCACGAGGTTATGGGAAACAACACACATTGTCGAGTTGATGAAATTGGTACGTCAGATTGAAACTATTGGATGAGACAATTAGAACATTTG
>CAIGRO010173565.1:0-21674 GCA_903798355.1 Fraxinus baroniana
AAAAAATCTGAAAATTCAGTGACCGTTTGTGAAAGAAATTTCAAAATTCAGTGACCGTTTCTGAAACTTTGAAACTTCAGTGACCATTTTGAAATTTTCAGGTAACTTCAGTGACCATTTGTAAAATTAACCCATTAAACTAATGGTTTCCATTCATTTGAACTTTAGGTGTGAATTTTTGAAAAATTTAGTACTGTAAGTGTCACAAAATAAAAGTCTGAACCAAATTTGCATAAAAGTGAAATGTTTGGAACCATTCCTACAATTTTTCCTTCAAAAAATTGATCCATCAATCACTTTATCGTATTCAAAATCGAACCGTGCAAATTATTGAATTTTGTAAAGACAACTCAGCACCCACCTAAAATATATACTGTTCAAATCCCATAGTCATAGTGTGGTGGATTTCGTTTAGGTTCCTTCCTTCCAAATTAGACTCCAACACTGAAAATATAAATAAATTATTAGACAAAACACAAACAAAATCGCCCGCATAGATTTCACGAAACTCCTGTTTTAAGGAAGTGCCGAGTGCATAAAAAAACATACAAACACACTGTGACGGAGATGGCGGATGACATGCCCTGTTGTGAAACCAAGTTTTTTCTGTATGTGTTGATAATCATAGGACTGGTGACCTTTGCTGGGCTCATGGCTGGTCTGACTCTTGGGCTTATGTCTCTGGGTCTTGTCGACCTCGAGGTTCTCAGCAAATCAGGGCGCACCCAGGATCGTATTCATGCCTGTACTGCACAATTCCTCAGTTTTCAATTTTATGTATATAATTTATTATTTATGCGTCTACATGTGTGTATATATTTCGCAGTTTTGATGATTTGGAAGCTGAATTTATGAATTTGATCGTTTGTTTTTTTTTTTTTTTTTAAATATTTTTCCCTTTTTGGTATAATGGTATTCACTTGGCACTTGGTGAGTTGGTGTATGTAATTGTGTTTGTAGGCTGTTCTGATTAGATTAATCTTGACGATGATTGACATTTATGAAGGATTCTGAGCAATATTATTGCTTGTTGGGTTCTTGGAATGTTGCCAGATTATTTAGTTACTGCATGTATATGTAAGAACTGATGGATTTGGGAGGAGAAAAAGTTCGAGCTTTAGGATGTAAAATTCGGGAGATTCTTTTCCCATATTGAATCGCCGACTCTTCAAATAACATCCCATTTTGTTGGGATTCTTGAAATTTTCTGATGCCCTTAATTATCTCCGACTATTCTCTGACCTTATTGGTTTTAGCTTGCGTTAGGGTAACTGGGAAATGAATTGTCTGCATATGAATTTGGTGTTAGTAACTAAGATTTTGGAAGGTGTCTACGTGTGGCAGCTAAAATACTTCCAGTGGTGAAGAATCAACATCTTTTGCTATGTACGCTCTTGATTGGCAACTCTCTAGCGATGGAGGTTTGCAGAACATCCTTAACTTGATAACATTTGTATCTTATGTTAATGTATGATGATCTAAACGGTGTGACATGGTCATGGTTTTACCTGTAGTCTCTTCCCATATTCTTGGACAAGCTCGTGCCTCCATGGGCAGCAATCCTATTATCAGTCACACTCATCCTCATGTTTGGGGAGGTGCTTCATCTTTAACTAAACTATACATGATGGTTTGAATCTTGCTTATTCTAGTTCTTTAATTAGTTAAATCATTACGTTTACAGATATTGCCTCAAGCAATCTGTACTCGGTATGGATTAACTGTTGGAGCAACCGTAGCACCCTTTGTCCAGCTTCTTCTTTGGGCATTTTTCCCTATTGCTTATCCAATTAGTAAGGTACATCTGATGTGCACGCGATGTTACTTTTATTGCCTCAGCTGGACAAATTTCTTTCTCTGTTAAAAGTTTTGTTAGTCAGTTATTTGCTCTGCTAGGACATTGACAGAAAGTTGAAGAAAACATGACAAGATTATATTTTATTTTAATCTGTTTATGAAATATCTAGAGGCGAGCAATACTGCGAGCCTGTTTGGTTTGGATTTTACAACTCTACAGTAAATCAATTCTCATTTTTCAACCACACATTCTTCAATAANAAATCAATTCTTACTCCAAAAAATCTAAACCAAACAAGCTCGCAGAAAGAAAAAACTTCTAATCTTTGCCTCTTGTCATGATTAAGTTCTAAAGCTTTTAGGATGTTTTCGTTTTAGGTTCTGGATTGGATGCTGGGTAAGGGGCATGCTGCCCTTCTGCGTAGAGCTGAGCTGAAAACATTTGTGGATTTTCATGGTAATGAGGTACACTATCGAGTCATGGAATTCTTCATTTTCTCCCTGTCCTCACAACTTACCAATTTATTTGCCGAAATTATAATCGAATTGCTTTTCACAAAATAATCGTATCTACAGAAGAACGTTTGTACCATCGCTCTTCTTTCATGTTTAACATGGCATAATCTTATTTTGTCAATAGGCTGGGAAGGGTGGGGATTTGACGCATGATGAGACGACAATAATTGCTGGGGCTCTGGAAATGACTGAGAAGACTGCTAAAGATGCCATGACCCCTATATTGAAGGCATTTTCCATTGATCTAGATGGAACCCTTAATTTGTGCGTCTATCACTTGCTGTTGAATCTAGTCATTATGTTCTATATATGTCATTTGTATACATAATCCATGTATGATCCTTGCACAGGGAAACACTGAATGCTATAATGACAATGGGCCATAGTAGAGTTCCAGTTTATTATAAAAGTCCAAATAACATTATTGGAATTATACTGGTAATTTATTTTCTTCCTATGCACAATCACGATATTGGCATTCTCGGTATCACTTGTTATTAATTGTGCATATCTGTCTTCAAGAGTTACCTTTTTCTATTTCGCTTTCAAATGCACTCAGAAACTATTGATTCCACTGTCCTACTATCCAATTCCAGTTTAAACCTATTATTTATCTCTATTTTGTGCAGGTTAAAAATCTCTTAGCTGTTGACCCTGAACATTCAGTTCCTCTGAGGAAAATGCTAATAAGAAAAATACCCTGGTAAGGATACACTTGATTTTCTGCTCCCACTATTTTAAATAAATAGCACTGCAAAGAATTTTATTTCCAAATATGGCAGATTGTTAGTAATTTTATGATGCTGCTACTATGTACTTGGATAAAGCATCTTCTTCAAAAAGTTATTGTATTTTGGATCTTTATCGACTATACTCAGTAGGAGTAGTTGGGTTATGTTCATCCTCCCACCCCTCCCTGTAGTAGCTAATTATTTTGCCTTGCTTATACAATTTTCAGGGTTCCAGAAAACATTCCACTTTATGATATTCTGAATGAATTTCAGAAGGGTCACAGTCACATTGCCGCAGTATATAAGGATCTGAATGAAACAAAAGAGATGATGCAGAAAACCAAAGAAGGTTTAAACATTGAGAACAATATAGTCATGACTAATGGCTTTACGTTTTTTTTTTCCTCCTCTTTAACTCTCTGTTCTTTCTTTATTTCTTTATTTTGGATTTCTGTCTCTCTGTTATTGTCGCTTGTCTTTCTCATCGCTTCTTCAGTTCTTTGTATCATATTTATCAATGTGATTAATTTACTGCTTGTATATCTTGTTCTTTCTAACTGTCCACTGCATTGATCCGTGCATGAGTATATTATATGCGAATTTAGTTTTGTTTTCTTTCATTTTTTCATCCATACCTCAGTTTTTTTCATCCATACCTCAGTTCTACATTTATGTAATATATTAGTGACATTTCGAACTAAACGTTATTTATTTATAATGGGCTACCTGTCTTCCCTTTCTTAGTCTGATTTCTTGATAACTACATAAATAGGTAAAACTTCTGCTTTGTGTTTATTGGAACATGATAAGGTGGGTCCTATTTGCAGACATTGACAACCTTGCGATAAAATCCATCTCACCTGATGCTGACACAACCTTAAGTAAGGCTAATGTAGACCAAGTGACAAAGAAAAGTCCTTCATCTACTCCTGCTTTCAAAAAAAGACACAGAGGCTGCTCATATTGCATTTTAGACTTAGAGAATTCTCCAATTCCTGAACACCCACCCAATCAAGAAGTTGTTGGTGTAATTACTATGGAGGATGTTATTGAGGAGCTTCTTCAGGTACACGAATTTGGCTCAACCAATCAATATTAAGCAGCTGTTCCTTCCCCTCCTGGCCCTCCTCCCATTTTTTTTCTATAGTTAGTGCATTTTATGATTGATAATCACGCGGTTTTTTTTTTAATGTACTAGCTGTTACTATCTCTGAGGCCATTACAGGGTGGTCCTGCTTCATTTTTAAAATATTGCAAACTACCAGTTTCCAAGTGCTGGTAGTTTTATTATTCTTGCCCCTTTAACTGTTAATGCTGTTCTGTAGTTCTGAATATCAAGCTATTTCATTATTTTCCTTTGTTGCTTACTTTTTCTGTTCTTGCATATTATTCATTTTTCAGGAGGAGATACTGGATGAAACGGATGAATATGTCAACATACATAACAGGTAAAAATTAGTCCTTTTTTCCTTTAAAATTTACGACTTCCATGGATATACAAATCCCTAAAAAGTAAAGTTGACAGCAATAGTTTTATTTTTTTCAACCCAAACACTTGCAAAGAATTCTCTGCTCTCTGGAAAATGCTAAAACTTGCACATTCTCCTTCCAAGTTAATTGACAAATGTGGAAATGATAAAATTTGAAAAAGTGGAAGGAAGAGTATCACCGAATGTTTCTCTGGTGCAGGATAAAGATAAACATGAACACTTCTCAAGAAAAGGCTCTCGAGTCAAACTCCATACAATATTCTTCTATACCTACTCGCTCGGCAGATTCGGGTCTTCCCCTTGTTCAGCCAGTTACCACGACTACCGGACAATAGCCAAGTATATACGGTTTCCAAAGGGAGCTTGTGAAGAGGCTGTATAGTGTTTTTGGCAAGCAGTAGCTTGGAATGGTCATAAAGAGAAGATTTAGGTTTAATTACTTTATGACGGCCATGAGAGATGTACTATGTTCTTGTTTGAAACTGGATTTGCTAGCCGTTGGTCAAATAGATATATAAATTGTGACTGCTGCTATGAGAAGTAAGGTGACTTGTATACATTTTGGAGAAACAGAGGAGTGTCGCCTGTTGATGTCAATATTCATCCATAAAATGGAGCCAAACATGCTAATCCCCAACCTTTAGTGTGTTTGACAATCTCGTCCTCAACTTTCAAATTCGGACTTCTAAATCTCGAAACTTTAGCTCCATTGGCTAATTAGTCTTTAGAAATTTCTGTCAAATATGGCATCGAACCTTCAGGTGACGCACATGCACTATACTATGAGGGAAGGTATAAAATTTTAAAATAATTTTTTTTTTTTTAAAATAAAAATAAAAAACGAAGGATGTCATCTTCTTTACCCCGCATCCACTCCTGCCTCTCCACCATTGTAGTCGTCACTTTGAATCTGTGATAGATGGCAATATATGAGAAAAATGACGAGTGAATTGCCTATTTAGTCACTGAACTTTCAGTCATGCACGCAACTAGTCACTGAACTTTAAAAATCACGCAACTAGTCATTGAACTTTGCCAATTGTAATACCAGCAGTCACTCAGCTCACTTCGTTAACTAATTGGATGGAATTCTTACACAGTTGGCATTTTGAACACATTTTAAAAAAATTAAAAACCAAAAAACAAAAAATACACTTCAGCATCTAAACCACCTTAGACCACCACTTTGGACCACCAAAACTCCACCCTCCGGCCACCTTGACGTCGGACCAATATACCACCTAGAAGCCCTCACTTCCCTCTTCGCAACCAACCCAAGCTTCGGCCAAAATACCTATCGATTTGGCCGGAAATTCAAGCCAAAATAGGTTGTGTGGCCAGAATCTTCACTTCTGCCACCACTTTGGATCACCAAAACTCCACCCTCCGACCACCTTGACGTCAGATTAATATACCACCTTGAAGCCCTCACTTTCGTCTTCGCAACCCACCCAAACTCCGGCCATAACACCAACCGATTTGGCCGAAAATTCAATCCAAAATAGGATGCCCACACAACAAAAAGTGGCTGGAATCTTCACTTCCAGCGACACCCATGCCCTACACAACCTATAGATCGATCAATCTATTTAATACGCACCTACAGATGTCATTCATACCATCAAATACTACAGAAAACCAAAATTCCTAGCCAATTTCATCAACAGCAAACTCGGACCACCAAAATTGATTTCCAACGCCGGTGAGATGATTCATGATTCTGGACCACCTCCACTAGGACCGCCTCATCAAGGAGCACCTAATGCACCTATGGCTCATCTCCAATTTCGCCCACATATGGAAGAAGCAGCTTCGTCGAAAATTCGCACAAGAAACTGCCCTTTCAATTGATGCTTCTCCACAGCTTAAACCTAAAAATTGGACCAACCAACATTAAATTCATGAGAAAACGGTTGTGGGTAAGGATTTAATTGCTGTATTTCATCAAACAAAAGAAAAAAAAAATTGGATTTGGCTTAGAGGACGGTCCCGGCTTCACTTCAGTTTCGTTTTAATTTTTTTCTTTTTCTTTTTTCCTTTTTAAAAATGCCATTATTAACAAATTTGTTTATTTGGCATTCACCATCTGAGTGGCGCGCCACGTCATCGGACACGCCAGCATTCTGTCAAATTAGTTAACGGCTGTGAGCTAAGTGACTAATGGTATTACAATTTAAAGTTCAGTGACTAGTTGCGTGCATGGCTGAAAGTTTAGTGACTAAATGGGCAATTCACTCGAAAAATGACTTATTGTGGCTAAATATTTGTTCATCATTTAAAAGAATGATACAAAATTTTTGGACGAAAGTAGTCATTTCTTGAGCTAAGGACATAAATGGAGAAATGAGTAAAGATTAAGAACTTTTAGTACAATTAAAATTAAAGTGTAGTGTATTTATGGAAAAAAATGTAGTGTTAATATAACTACTGTGCGAATAAGGAAAGCCACTGGAGTTTATTTTCTAACAATTTGCCTTATCCTTAAAATAATATATTACGCGAATGGTATGTAAATTGACGAGATATGCTACGGAGCCCGGGTTGGTGACCGGGCTCCGTGACAGGGGGGCCATGTGACACCCCCTGTCACGGAGCCCGGCTGTCACTTGGCCCGGTCACCAACCCCGGCCAAGTATATTTTTCCTAAATTGACAGTCACAAAGAAACTGTTCACTCAAAATCCAAGTATTATAAATTTAAAATTAAGCTCCTGATTGGTAGCCACGTTTTCGAAAAAAATATTATTTTAAATAATAATTTTTCTTGGAAAATGTAATTAAAAAGTACTCTTTTCATCACATTTATAAAAGTTGACTTTCCTTATTTTTTTGTCTCAAGTGTACAGTTATGTTTCTTTATTGAGAATATTTTTATTTTGTTCATTTATTAATATACCCTTATTTAATTTGTCTAGTTATAATTTACTACTAATAGTTGTTTACAATTTTTTTTTTTAATAATCGTAGATGTTCAAGTTAGCTTGCTCGCACCTCGACTAATTTTACAAAGTTCTGAAGTTTACGGCCGTGAACTCACTTCAATAGCCCTGAAAGGACTTGAACTGATGACCATTGGGTAACAAACCCAAAATTTGACCAATTGAACAATCCCTCAAGATTAGTTGTTAATATTTTTTTGACAAAAAATATTTTTTCAATGACATTAAATAAGATTTATTAATTAGTGTGACAAACAAAACCAACATATATAAATGGGATGAGGGAGTATGAAAAATGTTAGGTTTATGTGTTTATTGTGTGAATGTAATTAAAAATGAGTACATGAAAAAAAAAACAGTTTTAAAATAACGGAGACAAGCAGAGGTTAAGTATGCACGTGCCAAAAAAATTTAAAGTTCTTTTTGAAGGAAAGCCAAAATAATGTTGATTGCCCAAACAATTATTTTCCTATACAAAAAAAATTAAGGATTAAATCGTGTGTACAAAATTTTTGTTGCCAAAAGTTTTACACTCACTAACATGTGTGTGGGTCCATCAAAATAAAAAAAAATTTATCTCTCTATATTGTGTGTATCTGGTACTGTTATGTAAAATCTAGCTTCTGTACATGAAGCAAGGTCTAAAAATTAATAAATACAGAAGAAAAAAAAAAGAATATATAAATAATGCCATCAGTGTCTCTCATTTTGTCTCGTGTTATTGTCGAATCCAATGACTCCAAAATATTCGTCTTAGAATGTGAAAAATCTAACCTTTATATGCTCTGTAACGCCACATCCATTTTTAGCCCATATTCGATTGTATTAAAATCGATTTTTTTATAAATTAAGATGAGTTGATGAAATGTATAGCCCACCAAACAGTGGCTCAATAAAGTTTAAACGAAGTCGATGATAATTCTATGTTCCATTCACCAAAAAATCCTGTCAAAGAACAAAGATCATCTTTCAACTTATTACTGCATGGTTCTTGGAGATTTCACATATTTTCGAGGATGGACCTTGCTATTCGTACCCTTTACACTTTGATTTATTCGATCCCACCCATCCTCTCACATGAAAATTGAGTTATTTCACAGTTCTTCAAAGAACAAAGATCATCTTTCAACTTATTACTGCATGGTTCTTGGAGATTTCACATATTTTCGAGGATGGACCTTGCTATTCGTACCCTTTACACTTTGATTTATTCGATCCCACCCATCCTCTCACATGGAAGTCGGGCCCACGCATTTATTGGACGTGGGACCCGACCTTCATATGAGAGGACTGGTGGGTCGAGTAAATAAAAGGGTCAACGAGAGGGTACCAATAGCTTAATTCTTCCAAGATAATCTTGATTCAACAATCTTAATCTGAACAAATCAGAAGATGATTTCACCAAATTGAGTTATTTCACAGTTCTTCGATTCTACTTCTGGATCTTCCGTAACTTCTAATCTTTACCGTTAAAACTTCACTTTCGATTAATTATTATCTAGAATATTTGTTATTCCTATTTTTCTGTTGTGTCTTTTACTTCTCTTTTTTCTTTTTCACTGCTCATAGATTTTTCCAGCTGGATTTCAGCTGAACTTCATATCTTGGAAGTCTATGTTTTGGATGATTTGAAGGTATAGAGAAATGGCTATAACAAGATTTGGTCCTCAAGTAAAACGCTCAAACCAGTCGTGTGGGTTCCGCATAAAGATGACAGCAACCGTAATATTGGGCTTGTGTTTTGTATTTGTTTGGTCTGTCTTTTCAAAATTTTCTGTTACTTCTCAAAGGGAAAGCTTTGATGATATTGCTGAACCAGTATCTGCAGTAAGTGGGAAGGTGAGTGATTTTCAAATTCATTTTGGAAAGGAAGATCCAAAGAAAGGTCAAGAAAGTGATGAATCTAGAGAGGTGAAATCTAAACCTAGTTTGGATGATAAAGACAAGAAGATTAATGAGTCCTTGCCAATTAAGCCTAAAGAAGAGCAGAAAAAGGAGCAAAAAGAAGATAAGGGGAAAAGTGGTGGTGGGAATTTAAAGTTGCCGAAAGGGGATGAGGAAAATCAAGAAAACAAGGGGGGATCGGAGGTTGGGGAGGTAATTACAGAAAAGGGGGAAGAGGAAGAGAATAGTGGTGAAGATTTGGATGGGAAGGAGATTGCAAATGAGGAGGTAGAAAGAGAATTTAATTTAACTAATAGTGAAGACTTGGATCAAGAAGGTGTTGATGATGAAAATAAGGTTTCAAGAAGCAGAAAGAAGAAAAAGAAATTGGGTCCTTTATTTGATCCAAAAGCACATTATACCTGGAAATTATGTAACACAAGAAGCAAACATAATTACATTCCTTGTATTGACGTTGAAAGTGCAAGTGGAAGACTGCAGAGTTATCGTCATCATGAGAGGAGTTGCCCTCGATTGCCTGTTATGTGTCTTGTTCCTCTGCCCCATGATGGTTATGGTGATCCAGTGCACTGGCCTGAAAGTAAAGTGAAGGTATATATGTTTGTTTACCGTAGCATTGATTGCTTAAAACTATATCTCATTGCTAAATCTATATGGATTGCAGATATTAAATAAAAATGTGGCACATCCAAAATTAGCTGCATTTGTTAAGTCGCAAGATTGGGTTGTGGAGTCTGGGGAATATCTCACTTTTCCTCAGAAACAATCTGTATTCAAGGGTGGAATCCAGCACTATTTAGACTCCATTGAGGAGGTGAGTTGCATATATTGGTTTTCAAAGGCTTAGAAACTGATATGTTGTTCAAGTATAGAAATATATACAGCCCTGTTTGAGCCCCATTTTTGGGCCAAAATGCATTTTATAATAATGTTTTGTTGAAGAATGTGTGGTTAAAAAATAACGAAAAATTTTGGGTTTACGTGTAAAATTATTTTATGAGAATATGTGATTGAAAATGAGTTTTGAAAATATGAGTTTTTGGAGAAATGGGGGCCAAACATAGGCACATTTTGAATGAAATAATGAACATCAAACTCTCATTCATGAAGTAGAAGTCTGGATGGTCTTCTATCTTGTAATTTCCTAGATGAGAGGAGAAACTAATTCAAACTAAGTTGCTTTAAACTATTACAAGGTGTAGTATTGACTTGTAAATAGTATTATGAACTAACTTACCCAATCTGCTATACATGGTGAATAGTTTTATAATTTTGTCCAATCTGATTTGATTGAGTTCGGGATTAACTTGTTTTACCAAAACACGACATTGCCATGCTAAGTTTGCACTTGTTACTGCAGACTGCTGAGTGCTTTCTCTTTCTGCTTGTCTACCTTATTATAGTTACAGTATTTGTATTTGTTAAAGAATACTATTTTGGTTATGTTTCTTTTAAGATTCAACAACTTTGCATATTTGATGTTTGGAGGAATTTGGACTGTATAGATGGTACCAGACATTGAATGGGGTAAAAACATTCGCATAGTTCTAGATATTGGATGTAAAGATTCAAGCTTTGGGGCTTCTTTACTTGAGAAGGACGTGCTGACACTTGCACTTGGCTTGAAAGATGACCTAGTCGACCTGGCACAGCTTGCCCTTGAGCGTGGCTTGCCTGCTGTGGCTAGCCCCTTTTCAGCTCGAAGGCTACCTTTTCCTAGTGGTGTTTTTGATGCAATTCACTGTTCAGAATGCAATATGGCTTGGCATTCAAATGGTTTGTTTAATCACCCTTTAGCTTCTGAAAAATCGTTTCTTTTTCTAGTTTATTTTATTTATTGACATTAGTATCTCTGAATTCAGTTCAATTTTTTCTTTTAATTAATTTTCAGGGGTTAAGCTTATTTTAGAGTTGAGTAGGATTTTGAGGCCAGGAGGGTATTTCATTCTGTCAACTAAACACAACAATATTGAAGCTGAAGAAGGTTTGCTCTCTCCTTTCCCATTTTTCTCTTACATCATAGGACAATCAATAGGATTGACCAGTAATCTACTGATCCCTTGATTGGAACTGGATAGTTATGTTTGTAATTGTAACCCTATCTAATCCCTTACTTGGTCAATGACCACAATTATGGGTACTAGAAACTATGAGAACCAGGAGGATGTGTGATACATGGTTGTGCATGTAAAATATAAGTTATAATATTTTTCTTTTTTTTCTGGGGTCTGGATGAGGCTCTGGGAGGAGGGGTGTGGGTGAGATTAGACTGGATAGCATGAATTTTACATTTGCAAAATTTGGAGGTCAAAATTTGTTTGTTAGAGAATGTTGGAAGGTAAAACTTGCACAAGTTAGAAATGACATTTATGAACTGAAATTTGATAGTGTGAGGAAATTTTGCATCGTACAATAAAGATATGCTTGGTATTGTAGTACTAAAGGAGAGATCCATGTGAAATATTTCATTGTGTGTTTGTCACACTCTATCTAATGTTGAGATCTAGAAATATTCTGTTTACATACAAGCTTGAGTGGCACATTATTATTTGGTTATTGCATTTCTTTTACTGATATAGGGTCACATGTAGAGGTCTAAAATTATATACCTAGTTGTTTACATACAAGCTTCCAAAATTCACAGAGATCGACTTGCATGGTAATTGATATGATACACCCATCTTCCCGTTGACCATCACTATAGGCCTTGAGTACTTGTAATTTGGGCAGAAACTACCATGGTCAAATCGTTTGACAAAAAAAAAAAATCCTAAATAAATTAAACAACTTTTGTTAAGAAATGAACCAGTAAAACTGGCCTGTTCCAAGGTTATTTTAATGGGGTTTACATTTTGAATTTACAAATAACAACACCATTTCCTGGTTTTAGCTGTGAAAACTGTTGGTGTGGTTCGGTTCTTATAACAATGCTAAAAACGCCAGAATTGGGCTAAGGACAATTTATCCTTCATTTCCACTCTTCTTTAGTTCTCTTGATTTATTATATTTTAATCAAACGCCTAAAGGGTAGGGATTTTGTTCATGTTGTGCATTTCCTTCAATATGGTAAATCTCTGCATATTGGCGTATTTCATATTGCTCACTGCAGGAGTTGATGTTTGTGAATTTTGAAAGATTATTAATAAAACAATCTGGTACATGATTTTAGACCTTATTGACCTTCTAATATATCTTTTAGCTATGACCAACACCCCAGTTAGTCTTATTTGTGTGACTCTGTCTCAAGAATAGATTACAATAACCAAATAATAGTGTCATTGTTTATACAGATTCCAAAATATTTCTAGACCCCAATGTCAATGGTGTTACAATAGAAAATGTATGTTGGACTGTTAGTTCCTTTGTTTTTCTCCTTGTGTATGTCCCCACATCGAATAGAAAATAAAAGGGGGGAGGGGAAAGGAGGGCTATATAAGGAATGTCTAGGCTATTGAAATAAAAGAAGTACAAAATAATTGGAGGTTTCCAAGAAAGTGGGAGGAATTCTAACTAATTATTGTTTAGTGAGTCTTGGCATGAGATTTTTCATTTTTTTGAGGGGTTTTGGTGACTGGTGTGCAAGAGATTCTGTGTGAATGTAATAATTTTTCACCCGATGGAATCTCTGGAGGATTTGGGGATGAAGCTAGAAATAGATCCAGATTCCTAACAAATATATCACATGCTTCTTTTGTGTTGTCCTATTGAGTACATGATGCCAAACGTGTATTTATTCAATGACATGAAATTTCATACCATCAATGTCATATATTATTCCTGCATTCTAGTTTTACTTTCCAATGTTTTCTAACCAAAAATTTCCACCTCCAAATCTTGGTAAATGTACATATATGACTATGAAATCCCCTGAATATCCTTCCCGTCCCCATGAAAAAAATACTGTACGTGACAATTATGTATCACATGTAATTTTGTTCTGAAGCCCCTTGGACGACTCATGGAACTTTTATTGCTGCTCGTCGCATTAGTTTCAAAACTTCATCCCTATTTCTTTGCAAAAATGATGCTTGGAATACTTTATCTGCTGTATTCGCCAAAATCTGGAAATATCACGAGTTTTCTTGATCAGAAGCGGAATCTTATTGGGAAAAAACTAATTTGAAAAGTGGAGATTTTTCCCTAGGCTCCATGTTGTAACATCAGCTGTGTTGATCCTTACCATTTTTCTGTTTATTTGTGTCTTGTCATGCTTAAAAAATAATTTATTTATTTATTTATTTTTGATGATGCAACGTCTATACATGTCATTTCACTTCTTTTCCAGCTTTGTCCAAGTTGACGGTATCTATCTGTTGGAACATCCTGGCTGATAAAGTCGATGAGGTCAGCGATATAGGTATCAAGATATATCAAAAGCCAGAATCAAATAACTTATATAAACTGAGAAGAAAAAAAGTTCCACCTATGTGCAAGGAAAATGAGAATCCAGATGCTGCCTGGTAAGGACAACAAGTTCACTTTGCACCCTATAGTTTATCTCCCATGTATAACTTGGCACACATTACTCGTTGACTCTAAAGTTTAATTAACACTACCAAAAATGTTACTTTGCATTCAGGTGCTCACAGTTGCACGTTATAATTTAGTCATGATGTATCTCTTGATTCATAGTTGGATTCGTATATTTAGCCCCAGTTTGGTGAGGATTAAATCAAGTTTTTAGTAGATTTTAATAAAAGTTGATGAAATGTGTAGTTGAAAAGTTGCGTATCCCATAAAATAAGTGATTTAAATTAATTGTTAACTTTGATTTAGATTAAGGGTGCGTTTGAGGCACATTATTTTGAAAGATTGTATTTTGGAATAGTAGATTGATGGAGAATGTGTTGTTGAAAAAGAAAGAAAAGTTGTTGATGTGATGTAAAATATTATTTTATTGAAGAATGTGTGGTTGAAAATGAGTAGAATAATGAGAATGAAAATTTTAATATGTACCAAACATGGGCTAAAATTAAATTTTAATCCCTACCAAACAGTGGCTTAATGTCCCTTCATATGAAATTTTGGTATGGTAATGTTATATATAACTTCAACATGTTATCGGTGGCAGGTATGTTCCATTGAAAACTTGCCTGCACGCCATTCCTGAAGCCATTGAACAACGTGGCACTGAATGGCCTGAGGGATGGCCGAAGAGGCTTAACACATTTCCCGACTGGATGAATAATAGAGAGGGATTGACTGCCGATAGTGAGCACTGGAAGGCTGTTGTGAACAGGTCTTATCTAACAGGATTGGGTGTTGACTGGTCATCTATCCGGAATGTAATGGACATGAAAGCCATCAATGGAGGGTAAGTTAATAGAGTTACTACTGTTAAACTCTATTTGCTGGAGTATCTCATATTTCTAAAACTTATGACAATAATGAACGGACAATTCGAGAGCCAAAAGGCTTATAGAGTTCTAATTTTGTTAGTAATTTTACAGATTTGCTGCTGCGCTTTCTGAGCAACAAGTGTGGGTGATGAATGTGGTACCGGTACATGCACCAGACACACTCCCCATCATTTTTGAACGTGGGCTTTTCGGCACTTACCATGATTGGTGTGAATCCTTCGGTACTTATCCAAGATCTTATGACCTGCTGCATGCTGATCACCTCTTCTCAAGGCTTAAAAACCGGTGAGAAATTGCTTGCCAAATTTTGTTAGCTTATCTGGTATCTGCATCTTCACCGGTATTGGTGGAATCTTGAAGGGATTAAGAAATCTGCCAAATGAACCAAATCCACACTAAAGCAATGTCAAAGAGAAAGGAAATTAAGATGCATGCTTTCAGTTTCTTCCTCTCTCAGTTACTTTCTATGTTTTTTTTCATTTTCTGTGTCTTTATTCCTATTTGTGCTTTGTCTTCTCATACTTTTCCTTTGCAGGTGCAAGCAGCCTGTAGCAATTGTTGTTGAAATGGATCGCATATTAAGGCCCCGTGGTTGGGCAATAATTCGTGACAAGGCAGAAATACTCGATCCACTAGAAGAAATTCTGAGGAGTCTGCATTGGGAGATTCGAATGACGTTTAGACAGGATAAGGAAGGCATCCTATGTGCCCAAAAGACCGTATGGCGGCCCTAAAGCTTTTTATCATGCTAGTGATGTGCATTTTCAACCATCTTCTACAGGCAGGAAGAGTATATATTTTTTCTTTATTTATTGACAAGAACAGTTTAGTACCAATAGTGTATACTTATTGTCATTGTTGACACATAGAAAAAGGGGAAATCATTTTTGTAGCTTCAAATGAGATATTTGGGTTCCCCTGTGCAAGCTTATGTATTTGAATATTGACATTTTTTTTATTGAAGTTTCTCAGATTCATGGTTTTGATATAGATGGAATTCATTGATTGCTTGTTTCGTCAAGGTATAGTACTAAAGAAGGAAAAAAAAGGTCAAAAACTTTTTATTGTACTATCTAGTTTTGTCGAGAGCACGGTGTGATTGCTACAATGCAATAAATGTTGGTTCATGAACTCTAGGACTCAACCACAAAAAGTTCAGAAGAAATGCTTAAAACTTTTGGGAAAACCACATGTACATATGTTTTACACTCTCTCACATGTGTGGGGTCCATCGAAATAAAAAATGAAAAAACAAAAAAAAAACCCACCCACCCCCTGCATTGTGTGTATCTGGTGGGTATTTTGTAGAACCATGCTTCTGCTTCTGTACGGTAAGCATGATTCAAAACTTTTACTGAAGAAGAAGCAGAAAATTTTTAGTGCTAAATATAAACGCGACTTTCGGAAGAGAATAATGCGATTTTAGTTGCAATAAAATCAAGATATTCAAAAATAGAGACGTGGCACCTAAAATCCCGATGAAGCATCAAACTCTCCCGTAATTTCCCTTAAACCCCAGGCTTTTCTCTAAAATGCCTACTATGTCCCACTTCGTCCACTCACGCACCCCAAGCTTCTCACCCTACTCTCCGCCACTGCCACTCTCTACTTCCTCTATAAATCTCGCCACCGCTATAGCCGCCTTCTCACGCGCCAACTCCAAACCTTCGCTAAACCCTCCGGCCAAAAACCTAGTTTCAAAAGAGGCAAACATTTTTTCACTTTCCAAACCAACACTTCCAAAACATTAGCCCATCGCCTCCACGCGAATTTATTGCTTAACGATGTCCACTTTGATCTTGTTGATCCCCGAGGATTATGAACCTGAGGCTATATGTAAAGAAATATTGTTTTCGATCGTTGATTCTACTTGGGAGAACAATTTGTCCCCTCAAAATGGGAGCTTTTTGGTAAATTGGTTAGCCGTGAGTGGTGATGATTTCAGAGTCGGGGCGCTTCTGCTTAGGAATTGTAAATTTGCGGGTTTTGGGGTTGGGAGTAGTAGCTATGGTGAGACCTTTAATGCGGTTGCGAGGATCATTTCTGTTAAATTACAGAAGCTCGGGGCGGTGAAGGTTGTGGGAAGGGCCTGTGGACGATGGAAACTTGGATGAGGTGTTTGAGAGGTGGAGTAAGAGAATTGTTGGGGTTTTAAAGGGTAGTTTAAAAGAAAATGAGGCCCGAACGGAAATTATGGGACTGGGAGTGAAAGTGAACGTGACGTTGAGTTTAGTGAGGAGGGGGTGAATGGTCAGGAGTAGGGGATTGTTGATCTTGAGGATATAGTGAGATGGGAAAGCTCCTTTGAGAAAGTTGATGGTGGTGCCTAGACCTAATGGAAAAGTTGAGAATGGAGAGAGAGAATTGGTGACCCCGGTGATTCGAGCAAGTTTAGTGAAGCAGATAGAGTTTTTAAATTACCCTTTCTAATGAATCAAGAAAGTTTGAATGCGACATATTCTTTATGGTCTGTTTCTCATTCTGTGGCTTTCTTGATTCACTTTACATTTCGTCATAATTTGGTCTTGATTGGATATTTTTTGCATGGGTATAAAATTATTGGTTCCATAGTGGGGTTTAACTTTTGTAGATGAACCAAGTCTCAGCTTAGAGCGTGGAGGTTGCTATAAGCACTCATTTTTTGGCATTGAGAATCACAGGTGTAGATTAATTTTCTTGAATTATTGCCTACGTAGCGTTAACCATTTAAAAGTTCAGTGAGTTCAAAGATTTTGTTTTCTGTGGTATTTCAAATTTCTAACTTGTATGCATGCGTATACTAGGTTCATGGAGGCAACCCCAAGTTTATCATGTGCAAACAAATGTGTTTTTTGTTGGAGACATCACACAAATCCTGTGGGGAAAGCTGGCGGTGGAAGATGGATGATCCAATAGTTATTGTTGATGCTGCCATCGATTGACATACGAAAATGATAAAGCAAATGAAAGGAGTTCCAGGTAGGTTTGTTCATTTTCTTAAGTACTACTATATTTATTTATACATTTGATCAAACAGATGACCTTGCTCACGACGACAGTTGTTATGCAAGTGAATGGTCTAGTAGGTTAGATGGTCATATGTACTAGAATGGAAGAAGCAAAAATCATTATAAGATATGAGCATTTTAGAAGACGAGAAGTTGAGTGTGTTGTAGATTTGCATATATGTAGGGACAAGCGTTCTAGGAATTTTGTCAAGACGACTGCAAATCAGGAGTAAAAGAATATTTTTCCAGCAATGGGTTATATACTGTGACATGGAGATGGAGTTGGATGGGTGGAGCATATTAGATTTTACATGCCTCCAGTGTTTCAATTGCTTCACCCGTTTGACTCTCTTTAAATTAGAATTCTTTCTCTCATGCTTATTTTCAACCACACATTCAAACAATAAAATATTGTGCACGTAAACTTAAAATTTCTCCCTAATTTTTAACCACACATTCTCCAAAAATCACTATTCAAAACATCATTTTCCCCCCAATTCTCTTTATAATGGCCATCAAACAGGAGCTTCTTTCTTCATGTTGATCGAACACGTCTCTTCAGTTATTATTTAGCTATTCTCAAAAGATTTCCATACCAATGTTTTGTCAATTTGACTGGGATCTCTTATATCTCTTATATGTTGGATTGACCGTGCAGTGTTGATAATAGATTAGATATTTTTGATTGCAGGGGTAAAAGTAGAGCGGTTGTCAGAGGGTCTTTCTTTAAGACATGGTGCCTTGTCTCTTGTTGGCGAGCCTATCATGTACCCAGAGATTAACTCACTTGTTGATGAGCTGCATCGGAGGCAAATCCCTACTTTTCTCGAAACAAATGCTCAGTTTCCTGAAAGGATTTAGATGCTGAAACTATCACACAGGTCTGCATACTGTCGTCATACAATATTTTTTTCTAAAGCGCATTATAGTTTGGAATATAACATTTAGCAGGTTTCTGTTTGAATCATACAGTTGTATTTTAGTGTAGAAGCTGCTAAAAAGGATAGCTTGAAGGCAATCGATAGACCTCTCTTTGGGGACTTTTGGGAGCGATTTTTTCTTAGTAGCCTCCCAGTTAGGAAGAATTTCCTTTTAATTCTGTTTTGTTATTATTATTTTCTTATTTCTAAACTACTGGATCTTATTGACTTTTGCTTATAAGCAAAATGAGGATGAGACTTTTAATAAACTAAAAAATCTTATTCATTTTTTTTATTGAAAACCATTTTAAGATATCAAAAAATGAAAAAACTTGGGCCACTGTCATGGTTCCCACTGTAGGGGTAAGGGACTTGAATCGTATATAGACTTGAGCTCTCCCACTAAGCCCGTATTTACTTTTGTTTGCTATTACATATCATTGTAATATGTTCATTGTCTCAACATGAATTTTAGTTGCTATATGTTGTGATTATGGCTTTCATAATTGCATCACGTACGTATTTGCATGTGGCTGGGGGATAATTCCCCCGACTTATTTACTGTTCGTATTCTGAAGTTGCAGAGCTCCCATTTTTAGTTGAACTTTTGTCATAGCATGTCTAGTTTGACTGATTCTGAATTAATGTCAGGATTCTTTGAAAGCTCTCAAGAAGCAACAGCAGCGAACTCTCTATTGCTTGACACTGGTTAAAGGATGGAATGCAGAGGATGTAGTTCTTATTCTAATTTCTTTGTTATCGGGGATCATGATTTTATTGAAATTGAAGGGGTTACATATTGTGGATCGGAGATCAATCTTAGCTGGTCTTGTTATTACTGAACTGCACTTTTTCTGTGTATATCAATTCGTGTTTCCTCTGACTACATAACATGGCAAACTCTGTAACAGGTCAGCGAATTCAAAATTGACAATGGAGAATGTACCCGGCATTCTGATGTAAAAGAATTATCAGAAGCGTTAGCTCAAAAAAGTAATGGGGTTTATGAGATTGCTTGCTGCATGTGCACTCGTGTTGTGTTCTTCTGGCTAATGTCGACAAATTTCAAAGTTAACGATCAATGGTTCACTTGGATAGACTACGACAAGTTTCAGGACCTGGTTGGTGACTTCGTCTCTTCTTATGAAAATGTGGTATCATAGGATAGGCATTTTGTGTTCCTTTTTCACCGAAGTTTCATGTTCTGAACTAAAGGTGGCGGCAGGAGAGCCTTTTAGAAGGATTATATGGCTCCGACACCATCATTGGCAGTGTATGGAGCTGAAGAAGGTGAGTTCGATCCAGAGCAGTCGCGTGTCAAAAAAGAGAGGCATTACAAATCCACCCACTGAGAAGATGTATTTTCAAGTTTGCTTTAAAGAAGAGTTGACAAAGTTTTGGAAGTATTTGCCGTTGTTAGCCCCATTTTTTGCTAAAAATGTGTGTTTAAAGAATACATGGTAAAAAATGTGGAAAAATTTTCGATTCATGTAAAATTATTTTATGAGATAATGTGATTGAAAATGAGTTTTGACAAAACGTGTTTTCGAAGGAGTGGAGCCCAAACATAACATCAACTAGAAGACATTTTTTGTCCGTGATGTTACTTCTTTTTCCTTTATGGCCGGTTTGGTTTCAGGCTGATGGATGCTTTTATCCTTTCATTCCTTTGAAGGGATGGACAGAAGGTTTAGGATCAATTTGGCACGGCTTCTTGTATAAAAAATAGCTTTACTAGGAAATTGACTTAAGTCAACTAAACAAATTAAGCTTCCGTTTGAGCCATATTCTCATTTTCATTGTTATTATTGTACTCATTTTCAACCACAAAATTTTTAATAAAATAATATTTTTCATTACATCGATAACTTTTCTTTTTTTTCAATCACACATTCATCATCACATAAAAAAAATGCATTCTGTTCTAAAAAATGTGCATCGAACACACTCTTATTAAGAAAATAATTTAAACATGTTAAAAATAAAAAATAGCTTCTTAAAACTGTTTTTTTCAATAGTTATACCAAACAGGCCTTACTGTATTGCGATGGGTGATTTGATAAATATTTTACATTTGTCAATGAGAAATTGTTTTCTTGGGTGCATCCATCTGCAAATATTGTTGGCTCGAATTGAATGAATGTATCTACGAGCATAATATTGTGAATACATGCTGCTGCATGCCTTTCGAATATCGAAATTACTCAAGGAAAAATGAAAGGAATTCAAAGATTAAAAATGCCAAACCACCCAGAAAAGAATTGTACCCTTTCAACATCTGAGCAAAGCACAATTAAATATAAAATTACAAGATGAACAGATTATCTTCATTACCTGTGGCTGTTCTATATTTTTTTCTTTCTGATTTCTACCACAAAAAAGCAATTTATTTCTCTTTTAGCTGCTCTTTCTGGGCTTGCTTTTTCTCCGAGCTCTGCTGCTTCTCCGTGGAGGCTGCTGGTTTGACACTTGCGCTTCTTCACACTGCAACTCTTCTTTTTTCTCTCCTTCTTTAATAGTTTCTGCTTTCTTGGATTCACCCTCTAAAACATCTTCATGTTCTGCTGCTCCTGCTGCTGTTTTAATTTCCTCGATTTTTTCGACGATTTTCCTAGGCCTCCCTCTCTTTCTCTTCTGCTGTTGTTGGGGCTCTTCGCCTATTGATGATTCTGCTATTGCCACTGATACCTTCTTCTTTCCCATCAATAAAAGTCATACAAATTCTTCTTAATAAAAAGCTGCAAACTCTAAACAATTTTTTTTCATTTTTCTATAAACCACAAAACCAGATTCTATTTATTTCAAGAACAAGTGGGCTTTCTCTTCGGAGTTTCCTATGAGGAGCCACTGAGAACTAAACACAAAACAATCATATCACAAACACAAACATTCGACTTTATACATAAACTATGCACCAAAAATTTTCTTTCCCTCTACAAAAACCCGAAAAAGAATATACTCCAAATTGTACAGAATCATTTCCTAGAGAAATCCACTGAAAAGCAAGGAAAAATACATCTTTTTCCTGGC
>CAIGRO010173579.1:0-11064 GCA_903798355.1 Fraxinus baroniana
TTTTTTTTTTTTTTTTTTGTATCACCTTTTAATTTGGTTGCTCGTTACTAGATAGTTGGTTGCTTCACACTTGATTTCACGTCGCTGGATTATGCACTATCACATTTTGCATTTAGCAAATATTACGTTTGTCGTCACTATTTTTTCAGTGTATGAAATAAAATTATTGAATTGTTGATTTGTCGTCTTATTATTAAATTTTTGTTGACTTGTCAACTTATTGTCGAATGTAACAATCTTGTTAGCTTTTGCTAGATTTTGAATTGCTATTGGAGTAATGAATTATAATAATATCGCCAATATTTTTGATTGTTAAAAAGTGTAATACGCCACGTGATATCTCCGAAATGTCGCACCGGTAAGATGTTGGTTCATCATCGTTTCAGTTCTCCTAATTAAATTTTTAGATATATCTACTGCTAAAGTGTCTGATTAACTTCTTCAACAAGCAGAACCTAAACTTGAATACATAGATAACCACTTCACTCAATGTAATCATATAAATTATTCAGCTTTACTTGGCTAATTTGATAAAGAGTTATAATGTCGTTCGTCTCTCAACACTCACTAATTTTTTTTTTCCTATTTAGAATGTAACACCAACTTTCTTAAGTTCTACCCACTTCGACTTGTCTTCATCTCCCACTCAACACACGAGAAAAGGAAAGTTGGAGGGTTACATTTTACCATCCTGATTTTCTATCCTCAAGTGAAGGTAAGGTAAGTGAATTTGTTAACCACCTCTAATCATCTTCTTGTACAGAAGCCTTGTCACAACCCCACCCCCACACACACACACAAAGTACAGTAAAAAAAAACCTCCATCCTTGGTAACAGTGTCGCGTCATCTCCACCAGTGGCTTGAGATTTTCGATGTTTTATTCCTCTTCTACTTTTGGCTTCTCCATTGCTGCTATTTTTCCTGCGATTTCTCGGTGGTTGTATTGTCATGGTTTCGAGAACTCAAATCTTCAATGGCTATAGGAGAAACGAAAGGGAAGCGTAGATATTTCAGGGGCCTAATTTTGATATGGAAAATTGAGGATTTGAGGAGTGAAATGAAAACGGGCAAATGAAAAGAAATGGAAAAATTTGAAACGACGTCGTAATGGTTGATGATAGAAAATTGTGACACGTGTCCAAAAAAAGTGGCTCTTTTATATTGTTTAGGATAAAAGAAGGAAATGATAGAAAGAGAATATTCAAAAGAGCATGATAATAAAGGTTGAATAGAGAGAAAACTATTGAATTTTTAATAAGAACAATGCTCCTTGTACAGAAGCCTTGTCACAGGGGCTTCACAGGCCCCCTCACAAAGGGAGGGGGGCCCACATTAATTTTTTTTATTTATATATGTGCCCCCCCCCCTTTTGTGAGGGGGCATGCGAAAGCCCCGTGACAAGGTTTCTGTACAACAAGCCTTTTTTATCATGAATAATTATACAAATAGTCATCTTCAACTTTTTATCTCTCGTAGTCTTCTTACCTAACAATGAAAACAATCATGCTACGTAGACATGATATTTAACGTTGTTCTTAACATATGACAATATATTATTGTATTGTTTAAAATACAATCAACATTTTCATTCAACCACACTTTGTTCACACCTACCATGTAACTCTAGGGCAAAGGAGCGTTACTCCAATGAAAATATTGTACTATATGTTCTGATACTTTAATCGACCATTTCGCATCAGGGCAGCTAAGCCAACCACCGCCAAATCCCCAAATGAATCAAGACAGCGCAAGTTTCCGCGTGGGTCCCTCTTCCAGACTGTCCCAAACACACACACACCAAAAGGTCTGTCATGCATTTATGATTCGAGTTTTAAGCCTCTCACTCTCCTCCTACACCTGTCTCTTTGTCCTTTTTAGTCCCTAAGCAATCCTTATTCTTCATCCTTTTTAATCAGAAATCCCAAATCCCATGTCCTAATTTCAACTCACATTACCCATTTTCACACTTCTTTCAAAGAACATTTATGTTCCACCAGACAGCACAGCCCACTACCCAAAGCAAAGCAACATTTCCCTGCAAATACTATTCTATCTACAGAGAGAGAAACACAGCAAAGATTTTTTTTTTTTTTTTTGGAAGTGAGAAACTGAAAGTCTTCAAGCGCCATGGTTTTTCAGATCCGTGGCGTTGTTGTACCTCTTTTCTTGACATTCTTCGCTGTTCTTGGGATTTCAAGTAGTGCATTACAAGCAAACTCAAGGGGGAAGCATTCTGGGAACTCAAATTCATTATCCCAGATCAATTCCAATTCAGTTCTTGTAGCGCTTTTGGATTCTCACTACACTGAGCTCTCAGAACTGGTGGAAAAAGCCCTTTTGCTACAAACCCTTGAAGAAGCCGTGTCCAAGCATAATATAACCATTTTTGCTCCTAAAAATGAGGCCCTGGAACGGGATTTGGATCCCGAGTTCAAGAGGTTCTTGCTCGAGCCGGGGAATCTGAAATCCCTTCAAAATCTGTTGCTTTTTCATATGATTCCGACTCGATTTGAGTCCAAGCATTGGCCTGTTGAGGTAAACAATCCGACCCATCACACCAGCTTGTGTACTGATGCCAATGATGAAAAAATTCCGGTAATTGGGAAAAATGGTGAGAAATTTGTGGGTATGGCGAAGATTATCAAAGCAGACGATATCATTCGCCCCGATGGGATTATTCACGGAATTGAACGAGCGTTGATTCCAAAGTCCGTTCAAATAGATTTCAACACTAGGCGAAGTTTGAGGTCCATATCTGCAGTGTTACCAGAGGGAGCACCGGAAGTAGACCCAAGAACCCACCGGCTGAAGAAACAGGCACCTCCAGTCCAAGCCGGTGCGCCGCCTGTGCTGCCCATTTTCGACGCCATGGCACCCGGTCCTTCCCTGGCTCCAGCGCCGGCACCTGGGCCCGGAGGACATCACCACCATTTCGACGGCGAAAGTCAGGTGAAGGATTTCATCCAAACTCTTCTCCATTACGGTGGGTACAATGAAATGGCCGATATTTTAGTCAATCTCACATCATTAGCTTCTGAAATGGGAAGATTAGTCTCTGAAGGGTATGTTCTTACGGTTCTTGCACCAAATGACGAGGCTATGGCGAAACTAACCACCGATCAATTAAGCGAACCTGGGGCGCCGGAGCAGATAATGTATTATCATTTAATTCCTGAATACCAAACAGAAGAGAGTATGTACAATTCAGTGAGGAGATTTGGGAAGGTGAAGTATGATACTCTGAGATTGCCACATAAAGTGGTAGCGGAGGAGGCTGACGGGTCGGTGAAATTCGGGCAAGGAGAAGGATCCGCTTATTTGTTCGACCCGGATATCTACACAGATGGGCGAATTTCTGTTCAGGGAATTGATGGGGTTTTGTTTCCAGCACAGGAAAACAAGCCTGTTCCTAAATCTGTTCCTGTTGCTAAGGTTGTCTCTAAGCCAAGAAGAGGTATGTTTTTTAGCCATTTATTTTGAGTTTCTTTGATCCATTTGTTGATGGAGTTTGTCTATCCATTTCGATTGTTCTTGATTTCGTTATTCATATGAGATTGGATTCCGAATTTTTGTTAGGCAAGAAATAATTCATGGACATGTCTTCTTGTCTACAAGTTGAATCTGTTTTTCTCATAAGAAAGTCCCGCTAAGAGACCTGTCTTCAATGCTCATAAATTCTGATGGATGTAGTTTGGCTGTATTATTGTTCATTGCGTTTGCTAGTGGTGGGTCAAAAGGCCAAAAGGAATCCTTTACATTATGCTTTACAGCTGCCACTCTTGGATGTTGCCTCTTTTTTTTTTGCTGAATTTACCAATAATTTGCTTAATGGTTAAGGTATAAGTATAACTCTGTAACGTGTCTAAGTTAAGGATATAGTTTCTTTATGTAAAGTGGCCATAAAGCTTGATGTGGTCGACCTCAAATTTATTGAAGTTATCTAACTAATTCACTGCTTGGATTTGGTATGGGTTTTCTTATTATGCCTTGGATGGTGGAAAATTGTTCACTCGAGACCCAGTGTAGTATTGAATAATGTTTGATGATTTTGTCGGTGAACCGCGAAAGAGGTTGGTAACTTATTGTTTTGCTTGACACCATGAACAAAAGCCTTGTAATAAGAGTTGACCTGGGGTCGGGAAACTCACCCATGACCCAACGAATTGAGTTAGGGTTGTACGCTAGTCCCTAGGTCTTGTGTTCGTCCTACTATCAAATACATTACAATTCCAGCCTAGCCCGGCCGTGGTCTCAGTATACATCTGATTATTGGCTGGGCAGTCGGGGGTGGACCAAGATTAATATGGTTTGTTGTGGCTGCGAATCATGTAGTTGCTTTGAATATTATTGTAAAACTAGCTATGAACAGAAAAAATTCGTATATCAGAATGCTAATTTATTGGAAATGAGGCTTAATTTGTTGCTATGATACATGACAAATGGATTCGAACCCACCAGAAAACTTAATCACGGTGTTGAATTCTTTTCTTTTTGTTTTCGAAGTTTCCGTAATTGAGATATTTTGGTAATATTTGCTTCCTTAACTTGTTCTTTCTAGTTTTTTTCACCATTTTATGATTTTGCGTAAGCTGACTGACTTAACCACTTTTCTAATATTAAGCAGGGAAGTTACTGGAAATGGCATGCACAATGCTTGGAGCTTTTGGACAAGACTGTCGATAATTTTTTATTTTCAAGAAAATGATAAAACCGGAAAGGAAAATGACGATGCAGAAAGGGTGAGCACATATCAAAGCGCTCGTCTCATTCGTAGAGAGGCGACCGGATGATGGCTGCATTGCAGACTAGTAATTCCTGAAGAAGAACCCTAGAGGAGGAGTTTATTTTTGTTGTTATAGTTAATACAATTTAACTGTATATCATTTTTTTAATTTGTATTTAAGTTTGTTCCACCGACAGTTTATGCACATAGATACAATCCTACGCAGAATGTCCTTTTATTCTTAATCACGGGTGGTACATCTTTTTGGACTTGTTTGTGCATCCAATTCCCAATAATTTATAGTCAATTTTCACTTCACTTTCTCTCTTGTTTTCTCGTGTCCAGCGAAAAGAACCTTCTCATCCTTTTCTTTTTCTCCCCCTTTATTTCTATGGGCTTGCTACGTGTTGTACGTAATGATTTACCTATACACGATGTGGTGCCAAAAAAAAAAAAAAGAGTAATGCTACATGTACTAAATGTTTTATCTAATAGACACGTGGTGATCCCCTATTGGGGGGCGCCTGCACAGGCGCCCCCCAACAGGGGGTCGTCACGTGTTTATTAGGTCAAATATTATGTAAAATTTTAGGTACAAAAAAAAAAAAGACAAAAATTCCTCTTTTGAACACATCATCTGTATGTAAACTGTTATGTAATTCCATTTTGTACAAGTAACATTATTTTTGTTTTCAAAGCTTCATGTTATCGAGAGCGTGATCTAATGAGGGCATGTTTTGTATACGTCGACAAGCAAATATGTTACATGTGTTTCGAAGCACAAAAGAAGAGAGTACTCAAATTGGAGTTCAAGCTCACGAATTAGGGTTGAGGCTAGGTATTGTTTTTACCATAGAGGAAAACCAATATTTTTAATTAAATTTGTTTTTATTAACTCTGATAAAAAAGCATAATATATTTTTAATAAAAATTCATTAAAACTAAGCCTCACCCATATTGACACTCCATAAATGGCCGTGGTCGTTGCATGTATTATATTAGTGGTAGGTACAATAGGGGTTTTCACAGAAGGTGCCCAGTCTACCTCTTGACACACCCAAAATAAAAAATAAAAAATAACAATAATGCTAAATTTACATTCATTTTCTTACGTTGATTTTGATATTTCCTTTGTTTTCGAAAAATTGTGAATGAAAAACGTGTTTTTTTTTTCATCTATTTAATGATGTGCTGTCACGTGATGCAATGTAAACAATGACGTGAAAAATGATCTACATATATCATGATTGTATGCATGATTTATTTGTATTTAGTTTAATTTGTAAGCAAATCAGCTAAGCTGTCTCCAATATAATTATAAGATGGTGGGGGACTTTGCAATCATTGACTTTATATAAATTTTATTGTTTGATTGGGAATTGAGAAAACTCTAAACTAAACACACACACAATGGCAATAATGTATTTAAAGTCTCAACTCTTTATAATATTAATATTGTCAAAATCTGGGCCATTAATTTATTTGAAATAGATGAATGTGATTTTGACAAGTATGATTGTCAACCAACATTGTTAGAAAATGTTGTACACATTATAGAAGGATGTAAGGACATGGGTCCCAACCACCCTTTTATTATTTCCCCCCTTTGAAAATGACTTTTATTTCTCTATCCTCAACCTTTGAAAATGACTTTTATTTCTCTATCCTTATTTACATTTGCATATTTAGTCATTTTCATATTATTTTTTTAACTTGTGCATTAATTTCTTCACATAAAAAACTATATTTAACACCTAAATATTTTCTTCATTTTCAATTCCAAAATCTAGATAAAGAAATACTTAAATCCCCTTTTACAAACAAATTTCATCAAAATATAGTTTTGAGTGTACGGTCATTTGCGAAGAAAGTTGTGTAAAATGTTCAAAAAAGGACGATGAATTTTTAAAAATTTCACTTAAATTGAATATAATTGTACTTTTTCTATACTTATATTCGGGGAAATTTATTTACGTTTTGTTTACTTTATATTTATATTTATGTGAAAAGAAAACCCAAATTTCAGTGAAGTGATAAATCGGCGACTATGGGCACCATAGAAAACACATGAAAACAACCGTTGCCTTCGCGATAGAGAAAAAGGACACCAATGGAATAGTTAAATTCTTAATTTTATTGTTGTCATCTACATTTTAGAATAGTTCTGTTGTGCTTATATGGTTTTCGATGAACCATCCGTGACGTTTGTTTCATTTCACATTCTAAATATAGGTTTGAGGTTACTTTTTGCGCTTTTCAATCGGAAAATGAAACTGAGAGAAAATAATCTATTCGATTTTCAGGTCTTGATGCATTCACTCATAAGGCCTTTACTGGTTGTAGGTTTATTAAAAAATGCGTTAGAATTTTATGAAATTTTAAACCTTAAGAACTTTAAAATCTCATTGTGTTGATTGTTAAGATTATCCACGTCAAATTATCAAGAAGATTAATAAATGCAGAACATGCCTTAATTCATTGGGTATAATTCTTTAGTATTGGATCTTAATTTCGGATCTTGAAGTTTGAACTGTAATCTTTTCATGTTTGACTTCTTCACTTTTAATTTTGAATTTTGCTTCCTTTGATTCTTGATAGTTGATTACGGGTTAAAATCATGATTATTAGTATTGGATATTCCTTTTCAATAATCCTCTCTCTTATTCCGAGGGACGAAGAATGAGAAATTGCATATGAATTGGAGACCACAACCCTATACATCATTTTCATATGTATTGGCTCATCGTCAAATACAACCCTAATGGATCCGATCGCTACACATGTAATCCGGCTCACACTTTATTTGGATGCACAAAGCTCAAAGCTCAATTACTTAATTCTTTATTAAATCACTTTAATTTTGAATTTAACTTTAAGATATCCTTTATACACAATTACATATGTCGTCCACATGGCAAATTAAATATTTTCTAGGAAAATTATGCACAGTATCCTAAAAAAATCAAGTATTTGATTAATACCTTAAAACTAACTAAAACTACTATTACTGTATTAATTACATTCAAAACCTTAACACCCACAACAAAAACCCCAATCAGAAGGGGAAATCCTTGGATTAGAAAACTCTTGAGAAACTTTTGTTCTAGACTTCGATTTCGACTCCAATGTTCTTGTAGAAAGACAATCTCACCCACCAATTTAATGTTGTTGTATCTTTGCAGTTTTAATGACAGTTTACCATTTGGACGATTTGATGATTTTGGGGGGGTAAGTCTTGAGAAAAATCTTTTCTTGCACTGTAAATGCACGAAATTTGGTAAATCTTTGTTGATATTTGGTCGATTCTATGGTCAAGGTAAGTAAATTAATATCCTGAATCGAAGTCATCCAAGAGAAAATTTGGGAGTATAGACGGAAATTCAAACTTGAAGAATTACACTCATATGAATTTGAAGGTAATATCGAATAAAATTTGTTTTTGAGGTTGAACTTTGAATTTAAGTTGTTTTTTCGTTCATTTATATTTGAAGCAAGTTTGGGTAGATTGTGATTAGGGGTGACAACGGGGTGAGGCGGGACGGTTACTACCCCGTTTAATTTTTTTTTTAAATATTTTTGATAATTTATTTTATTGCTCCCATTTATTAGATTGGGACAAATAATTTTAGCTGTCACTTTTCTATTAGAACTAATGAAATTTTGTAAAATTTTTCATTTAAAGTATTGAATTATAAAAAAAAATTAAGCGGGGCAGGGCACCCGTTACCCGTCCCCGCCCCAGGGCAAAATCCCGCCTCCTGTCTCCAACCTGAATACCCGATTAAGCGAGTAATTTCCGCCTCGTTCGGGGCGAGGCCCCACGAGTATCGAGTTTATCAGGTTTTTTTGTCATCTCTAATTGTGATGAGTTTGTGCATGAATGCATAAAAAAAAATGTCATTAATTTTGGGATTAGCTCCAAAACAATGGCAAACTCTTTCCCTTTGATTTTTTAAGATATCATCAAGGTGTTTGACAAAATGTCTCAATTGAAATTTACAGTTTTAAAGACTTTATAGTACTAAATGGTGAAAGCACAATTGTGTCACTCAAATGCCAAAACTTGAATTGTGTATTGTATTGTACACGGGATTTCTAGACATGTCATCATAACTTTTCAATAAGTTGCCTTCTAATTAGCAAATTAGTGATACTCATGTTCTTGTCCTGACTCTTTTATATGTATTCATGTTTGGCACTTCTAAATTGAAAAAGTGTACTACTCATTTGTCCAATAATTTTTATTAATCATAAAATCTAAATTGAAATTGCTTCCTTAACTGTTTTGATTAATATGGACAACATGTTACCATTCATGCATCCCAAAAGTGCTACTTTGAAGAACTTGACATTCAAACGCATAGCCTAACATAGTAATTAAAGTATTCATTCAATTTGAGGATTGAACTCATACAGCTCATTGACCTCTAAGAGCATTCGCCTCCCAAAATGAATACTAAAGAAAGAAGGCACACCTTTGTTAAGGTGACTTGTATATATCAATTGGATGTTATAGAATCGTTTGTTGATTAAAACCTACATATGAAGTTAAATTGACTGTTGTTCATAAATAACTTGGTTTGTTTATATCTATCTACCTTTGATGATTTTGATTTGTTTGACTTTGTACCTTTGAAATCATGATGTGTTTGATTTGTTGATTAAAATCATGCTTTCAACTGCCTTGAGTACTACAACGAAAAAAATTAGATGTTTTGGAGTGTTTACCACTTTCTTTTCTATTTTGTGTCACTTTTTTTAGTTTATGACACTTTTTGAATTTGTGCAGCTTTTTTTTAGTGTTTGTCACTTTTTTGAGGTAGAGATGATGCATTTAAAGAGACAAGGATAGATGAATGCAAAGGACTGACAAGCAAACAACGATGGTGTTTAAATTATGATATTTTGCATTCTTAGTTGTTAGGTTATTGATGAAACTTTGGCTACATGTTTTGTCCTTTTTTCTATTACGTTTTGAGTCTCTGTTACTTTGTTAGTGTTTGCCACATTTTTTTTTTACTTTCCGTTACTTTCTTAGAGTTTCTATTACCTTTTTTTAGTAATAAATATCATTTTTTAATAAAAGTTGTATTGTATGCCTCTCACTTAACTTTTTAGTGATAAATATCACTTTTTTTTTAATGATAACCAACACTTTTTTTAGTGATAAACAACACTTTTATTGTTTGTTATTATTATTATTTTAATTTCAATAACTTTTTTGAGTGACAAACATATGTTTTGATTAATTCTTTCATTTTTCATTTTTTTTAATTTTTTGAGTGTGTATCATTTTTTTAAATAGTGTTTGTTACTCTTTTTTTTTCCGACACATTTTTAGAAATGGTCACTTTTATAAAATTTATGTCCCTTTTTGAGTGACAAACATATGTTTTGATTGGTGTTTTGTGGTTTGTCACTTTTTTTTATTGTTGTTGCTTTTTATAAATTTTCGTCACTTTTTTAAGTGACAAACATATGTTTTAATTAGTATTTTGTGTCACTTTTGAGTATTTGTTATTTTTTTAAATAGTATTTCTCACTTTTTTGTAATTTTTGTTACTTTTTAAAAAAAAAATCGTCACTTTTTTGAATGAAAAACATATGTTTAAATTATTGTTTTGTCACTTTTTGAAATGTGTCACTTTCTTTTTTCTTTTTGTAGCATTGAAATTCAATAATTTCTAAAAAATGTTGATTTAAAAGAAAAGTCACGTTATATTCCACACAAGATAATAACGAACTTAAATGCAAAGTTTAGTTATTTTAATGAATTGATTTCAATGTTTTAATTGATATTTTGTCACTTTTTTGAATGTTTGTCACTTTTTTTTAGTGTTTTTCATTATTATTTTTTTATTTTCTATCACTTTCTTGAAATTCCAATCACTTTTTTGAGTGACAAATAACGTTTTAATAAAAATGATATTGTATGTCACTTAACTTAACTTTAAAAAGAAACATTGTGCCACTTTTTTCTTATTACAAAAAGTGAGATTTAATTTTATACAGTATTTTTTACTTTCAAAATATGATTTTTCAGAAGATCATTAATTTTAGAGGCATTTTGTAAACTGCCCATATAGAGGTGGCAATGAGCCGAATCGAGCCGGTTCGGCCCATGCCAACACGAGCTCGCACGAGCCGAACTCGTGACTTGTTGCCCAGGAGCCGAGCTTTGGCTCGGCTCGTGGGCGTTTGGGCGAGCACGGCTCGTGCCCGAGCTCGCCCAAAAACGAGTCGAGCCGAGTGCTTGGCTCGTGGGTCGGTTTTTCAATTTTTTTTTAACACATTACTACACACTAATTTAATTGTAAAAGACACACACACACACACACAC
>CAIGRO010173612.1:0-12461 GCA_903798355.1 Fraxinus baroniana
TTTTTTTTTTTTTTTTTGTATGATAGCAAATGAGCTGAAGGTTGATAGGAGATGTTTGTGTATTAAGATTGAGTATAATGCAGATATGGAAATACCCCCAATTCGAATGACGAATGACAACTTTCTACACTTTTACTTGGAGCTTAAGCTTAGGGATCCACGTATCAGGACTTATGCATTATGTATAAACATGATTGAGGTCTTACAATCCACAAATTACACAGACAAGCGATGAGTTCTCCAGTACAGTAGAAGTAAGGATGGGCAGGATGATTATCACATTACAAATTTCAAAAAATACAACACGAGTTACATCTAATTGAAACCCGCCGTATGATCCGAATATCACCTTGAATTTTCAGATGTCGAATCTTGAAAAAACGCTCCAATTGAGCCGAGTTCTGGAATTTCTTGAATTGCTTATTTAATCAAGGAAATGACATTAATGGAGAACGTGAAATAGGCTGAATTCAAAAAGAATCGGTTACATATAATGTGGTGGATGGTCTAGTTTTAGAACGAAGTATATGTAAACATAATTAGCCCATGTTTGGTCTAGATTAAAATCTAGATTTTAATTCAAATTAAAGTTAATAATTAATTTTAAATATATATTTCGTGGGACCTCCAACTTTTCAACTATACATTTCAACAACTTTATCAAAAACTTTTAAAATTAAATTTTAATCCCCACCAAACAAGGGCTTAATATGTCATTTAGTATTTTTAGTTTTAATAATATAATAGAGTAAATTATGAAATCTTTTTTTTTTTTTTTTCTTTTTGTAATGATGTAGATACGAAAATCTCAAAAATATATAACTTGTAACGAAGCGGGGCAAACAAATTATTTTTTAATTAATTAGATCCCAAATACAAATTGTTAGTTACTAGTTCAATCCTAATGCGGAATTAAAATTAACAATTAATAAGCAACAAATCAATTTTAATTGTTTCTAGATAGTTAATCAATCAATTCAATTTTCCTATAGTTTGAATGCTGCGTTATATAGAAAGCGGTAAATAATACAAAATATAATGACGGAGAAAACCCTTAACTTAACTGGTAAAATTCCGAGACCAAGCCAATAATTTCCATTATAGACAAAGTGAACTTACAGTATGATTCAACCTAGAAAATCCACTAGACTCATTGATCTAATTCCTGCAAATCTCCAAGATCCGCTGGAATGTGCTTCACTCACACCTGCTCCCGATCTTCTAGAAATTGTTTATCTTATGTGGATCACTAAGAATGCCTTGTTTTTGTACTCTTCATGTACTTGTTGTCCAACCTCACTCAATCTTCAGCAAATCTGAAAACTATTAAGAAAGTACCTTCCTGAATATAAATTTTGAAAGTGGGTGTTTTGAATCCTTCAATTTGAAGTTTTCCCAAAGTGTGGCTGAATGATCTCAAGAATGAAAATGATAAATCACAAAGGATAAATGTTTTTTTGGATCTCTAAAGAATGATATAAAGCAAAAGAAAAATAAAAAACCACAAAAAAAAGTGCAAGGGCTTGAGTATTTATAGTAAATGGTAGTTACGTAGTCTAGGCCCATTAAAACTCTTTAAAACACAAACAAGGGTTTTCTCGGGAAACATTGTTGCTCGAGCAATAGCATAATGACACGCGAGCAACAATTGATAAGTCTCCAGTGTTTTTATCATAATGTTCTTTCTCGATGTTTGATTGAGCTCATTTAAAATGCATTAAAAAGATAACTTAAAGGGCTACAATTAATCTAGAGATAGCATTATCTATATTCCAATGTTTTCTATGTGAAAAATGTATTGCAAGTTATGGCTGAGAATTTGAAGCATAACTTGTGCAACTCTTTGACAATCTTTAGACTTCTAATTGCATTCCCTTGATTATATGTGATCTCCTTGGCATCTTGGACTCCTTCAAGGACTATACTATCAATCAAATAACTCCTTGACTTTTTAAAACTATTTTATAATAGTCATTTTGTCTAAATAATTGACAACATACTAAAAACCTAACAAACTCCCCATTTGGTATTAAGTGACGAAACTATACAATATAATTTAAAGACGTAAAAATAAAACTAATCTACCCAAACTAAAACACAATTTGAATGCTTGTCTTGTGCATCCCTTGTTAAACATGTTCCCTGAAATGAACAACCTAGATTCTTAGTGTAAAAGCACGTGATACAAGAAATATAACAATTAAAACCAACTATCATAAATATTCTAGCTAATTGAGAAGTAATATTAATATTAATCAAAACACCAATTGAAACATTAATATCACCAAACATCAAAACTCAACAAGCTATGCATTATGATATGAAGTGTCAAAAAAATCATAGCAATCATCTCTCCCCTCTTAGTCATATCTCTCCTAAAAGGCCAAATGCAAAAAACTCACGACCATTAAGCCCATGTTTGGTACATATTAAAATTTTCATTCTCATTTTCTACTCATTTTCAACCACACATTTTTCAATAAAATAATATTTTCCATCACATCAACAATTTTTTTTTCCAACCACGCATTCTCCATCAATCTATTATTCCAGAATATATTCTTCCAAAATAATGTGGCTCAAACACACCCCAAATTTAAATTTCTCTCCCCCTTTTGTCACAAATGACGTATAACAACTCAAATATGCAGTTGATAGCATGCACAAGCACAATCAATGATTAATAAATTTTTCCACATACTTAGTTCAAGTCTAAATGAAGTAAATTGTAGAAGTGACTCATGTGTGTTAAGTGCCAATAATTCCTTGTGAACAAGACTTCAACATTAAATTTGTAAGAAAGAACATGTTAAATATCACTATTAAATAAGTTAATTTCTCTACTAATGAAAGTCAAACCAGAAATTACATGTTAGGACCCATACATAAAACTCATTTTCACGTATATTATTATTTTCTGCCCCTGACTTTGAGCTTATTCTTTCGCACAATTTATATATACATTTTTAAAATCAATCATATTTCTCTTCACTTTTTAACATCTTGTGTGCAATCTCTTCTTCATTAAGCGACTAAGGTAACCCATGTAATGAGTTTTTGGTCGATGACTCTAAGTCAATTGACCATAAGGTTTCAGGTTATGAGAAACCCCTGAAACTTAATTACTCGATTCAAATAAACTTCGAAAAAGAGTATAAGATGACACATCTTATTTTACTTTCTAGACTAATTTACAGAGTTTAGGTAAACTAAATTAAGGCCAATTTATGTTCAAAGTCACCTTACAAACATATGACTGCCATCCCAAATCTCGTACACATGGTTAAGACTCATCACAAGATCATAGTGTGTATAATGCAGATGGTACATGAAGAAATCTATACTAAGTACTCCACATAAATGTAAACAAAGTAATGAAAAATATGCTACAACATATTGATTAAACTCATACCTGATCACAATTCACATATTCAAGTAAATTATATATTATGTTGAAGGGAAAAATCCTCTCTCTTTTTTTTTTTAATTTTTTCTTTAAAAAAAAAAAAAAAAATGCTCTTACTTTTAAGAGCACCATGATTTATCTCAAGATTTTTCAAATCATTCTTCTTCACCTAAACTTGCCTAGTGGAAGAATTAATCCTAGTAAACTGTGTCATTAACTCGATCAAAATCGGTCAATTGATTCAATGGCTAGTAAGGAAGTCAATTCGACTATCAAACTCCTGATTTTTATTTTTTATTTAAATTCTGATGTCTATTTCTATTCAGAAAGTTATGACATTTAGGCTTTATATGTCCTAATTCTCCACGGTTCAAACAAGTAGGAATAAACTTAAGAACAATCTTATATTTCAAATTTTGAACCTTAGGTTGAAGAAACCTACCGATGATTTCAGTCTTCGGACACCTACATTCTTAGTCGTGTTCCTATTGAAGAGCTTGTGACACTTAGTTCTTATGTGTCTTACCTTACCGCAATGGTGACACGTAGGGATGAACCTAGAAGCAACTCTAGGTTTCAAGTTTTGAACTTTAGGCTTTGGGGCAGGTACAAACTTATTGTTAGATGATGAAGTAGTATAAGATTTTGTTTCATTATTGTCAAAATCTCTTCTATTCCCAGCTAGTTTGTTCAGACCTATTATATTATCAATTTTTTTAGATCCGCTAGAAAAAGTTTGAAGTTGGAAATTTGGTTTTTCAAGATCATTTGTAAGAGATGTAATCTTAACATGTAAAGACTCTTTCTCAACCCTTAATTCATTCAAACATCTAGTTGACTCCTCAAGTTTGGCCATAAGGCTCTCCTTTTCTAATTCAAGCGCCTTAACCTTTCTAAACACAACTTTATTCACCTTTTTAATTTTAAGACTCTCATCAAATAATTGTTCATAAGCCTCCAGAAGTTCCATATCAACTCAGATCCTGAATCATAAACTGATTAACTCATCTAGACAAAATTCTAGGACAATGATCACTATTAGGCTCTGATACCACTTGTTAGTTACTAGTTCAACCCTTAAAGTTAACAATTAATAAACAACAAATCACTTTCAATTGTTTCTAGGTGGTTAATCAATCTATTCAAATTTTCTATAGTTTGAATGCCGCAATTATATAGAAAGTAGTAAATAATACAAAATATGATGATGGAGAAAAATTTTAACTGGTAAAAATTCCGAGACTAAGCCAATAGTTTCCACTATAGACAATGTGAACTTACAGTATGATCGAGTCTAAAAAATCTACTGGACTCGCTAATCTAATTCCTACAATTTTCAAGATCCGCTGGAACATGCTTCACTCATACCTGTCTATCTCATATGGACCACCAAAAATGCATTGTTCATGTACTCTTCACATGCTTGTCGTCCAACCTCCATCAATCTTCAACAACTCTGAAAGCTACTAAGAAAGTACCTTCCTGAATATAAATTTAGGAAGTGGGTGTTTTGGATTCTTAAATTTGATATTTTTCCAAAGTGTGGTTGAATGATCTAAAAATTGAACATGATAAATCACAAAAAAAGAATGTTTTCTTGAAACTCTAAAGAATGATATGAAGCAAAACAATAATAAAAAATCGCACAAAAAATGTGCAAGGGCTTGAGTGTTTATAGTCTAAGGTATTTAGGTGGTCTAGGCCCATTAAAACTCTTTAAAATGCAAACTAGGGTTTCCTCGGGAAACACTGTCGTTCGAACGATAGCTCAGCGGCGAGCAATAGTTGAGCAATCGTCAGTATTTTTATCATAACGTTCTCTCTCGATATGCGATTGAGCTGATTAAAAGTGCGTTGAAAAGATAACTCAAAGGGCTACAGTTGTTCTAGAGATAGCTTTATCCATATTCCATCATTTTCTATGTGAACAATGCATTGCAAATTGTGGCTGAGAATTTGGAGCATAGTTTGTGCGACTATTTGACACTCTTTAGATTTCTAATTGCATTCCCTTGATCATATGTGATCTTCTTGGCATCTTGGACTCCTTCAAGGATTATACTACCAATCAAATAACTGCTTGACTTTTACAATTATTTTATACCAGTCATTTTGTCTAAAAATTGCCAACATACTAAAAACTAACACAAATTGTAACCTAAATTGAACTGATCCAACTACATTTGGTTTGAGTTGAATTGATTTCAAATATTGCGTTGGCTCGATTTCATTGTCAGTCTAAAATTGACCCACACACATGGACGGAGCTAGCCGTTGAACTAGGGGGGCCCGCGGGGGTGCTGCCCCCGAATTTTTTTTTTATTGGCTTACCAGCTTACCACAGGGGCGGAGCCAGCCTGTTGGACTAGGGGGGGCCCACGGGGGTTCGGGGGCAGCGCCCTTGAAATTTTTATTTAGATACCTAAAGGAAGATTCTTATTTTGAAGACAGTTATAGATTGATTGGAGCCACTCTGTATCATATATTCTTTAACTTGTCAATGAAACCATCTCCACAAACCTACAAATATCGACTTCTATTATGATCCCATCAGCACTGCTATTGTTAGGCGAAACGTCAATCTCGTCCTACCTCCTCAAAAAAGAACCACACGCCCCATCGGATCCACCATCAGAACCCAAAAGCTTGCAATCTTCACTCAAATTTTTCAATTTACTTCCTAACTTATTGACAACATCTGTCACTGAATAATCAGAGCATTCTCCATCTAATCCACTTGTTAGTCTCTCAATCCTACAACTAAAAACATCTTTCTCTTCAGTCTTAAAACTATACAAGCAGTCATTTTACTGTCTTATTCAAGAATATTAGTTCGGTTTGATTGNTTGTTAGTCTCTCAATCCCACAACTAAAAATATTTTTCTCTTCACTCTTGAAACTATACAAGCAGTCATTTTGTTGTCTTATTCAAGAATATTAGTTCAGTTTGATTGGCTAGTCGTCCGGGATTAAGGAGGTTAGAGTCTTAGAGTTAGAGGTATAGATTGGGTTGGGCAGAATTTGAATTGTATTAATTAGTTTAGGCTTTATCTTTGGGCTGTGATAACTAAAAAAAAAAAATTGAGCCCAAAAATTTTTTTTAGCCCAGAAGCCCAGTGTGGGCCTGTGCCCACCCTGGGCCTAGTAAGGCTCCGCCCACGCCCACACACAAGCCTTTGTTAAAGTGTTGCTTTTAAACGAAAAACTGAAATATTGGTTTTAGAGGAATATGAGGTATTTTACCACAAAAATTATAAAATGAGGTGAAATGGTAAAATATTGATTTTCAATAATACGTGATATTTTTCAAAAAAATTAAAAAATGGGATATTTTACCTTTTTTTTAAAAAAAAAAAAAAGAATATAGTATTGTTGTCAATTTTGCCCATAATTCTTTAGGGAAGACATGGATTTGAGATTTGAGTCATGTCAAAAATCAAAACCTGATATGAGCTCACAAAATTTAAATGAATGATACTACTAGTATATAAGCAGTTACATAATAATTTACATATAGATAAGGTGTAAAAAAAGAGTGTGGAGTAGTTTTCTTTTTTATTTATTTATTTATTTTTTGCTTATTTTTTTAAGACCCAATCATATCTCATCACATCATGTTCATGTAAACATATTATATACATGTTGCACCATCGAATTTGAATAGTATCGATTAGCCGACCTCAATTTACACCTTTTTCCTCAAAACAAAAATGAAATAACTCGCAAATGAAAACAATTTAAGAGTTGGGTCAAAGATGAGGCAAATGGTGGATGAAGTATTGTGCAATATGGACAAAAGGAAGATGCTGCTAAAGGCTAAATTAGCAATGATTATGATGGTGAATAATGTAAGATTCAATGGACTGTTGTTTTGAACTTGTCACTTAGGGGCCGGAAAGGATGACCATCTGCATTTTTCTCGTTTTAGGAAGGAGTAACGTAAACAACCCCCACCCACCCCCACCCCTACCCCTACCCCTACCCCACCTTAATTTTTTTTTTATTTTTTTTTTAATTTGAGTAATTTAAAAATGTACAAAATAAAAAAAATAAAAAAATACATTGGCAAGTGTTGTCAAGTAAATTTTAATATCTAACAGAGTGTAGTGTACCAGACGCACCCGTAATGTCGCCATTCTGAACATTTGCAGTTAAATAAATTCGAAAGAGTGAGAGGATCTAGAATCGGAAAAATTCGTATATGCATCAGTAGAAAAACTAAATTCATATTTTACCATGACAACATATTATTCACCAAAAATACTGCTAACCACGAATTTTTATCGACTTTTACTACCTACCAAAATTAAGTTCCACACTAGAAAAATGTAACTGATGAAAAACTTAATCCCCCACTTAACACGTCATTACATTTAACTAAATTCCCCTAAATCATGAACATAGCCATTTATCACTTGCTCATCCCTGTGCCAATCATATTACAGCCACCGATACCAAAAGAAGAAGAAAGAAAACTGAGGCCTGTTGATTCTCCGAACTCGATCGAGATCGTACTGGAAATAAAAAAAAACATTCTAAAGAATAGAATTACATCGCAAGGTATGAATTTATTGTTCGTTGAATTGTATATATATATATATATACACACACTTCATATCTCGATTAAAATAGGTAATGTAATCTTGTGTATGAAATCGATTTTTATTTTTTTTTGTAATTATCCTATTCACACGCAACAAAATTCTCCATACGTTAGTGACGGGTTCAAACTGCTTTACATCACTGTCACTGAGTACATGTTGCACATACAGTCACATAAAATACAGGAAAATCATGATTTTACGTTTGTCTATAGTTCCGTAACATACACCTGTTTTCTTGAATTAATTATGCATTACAGAACTGATTCTGTCCAACTGTGTGAAACTCAAAATCATGCTTGTGTAATGCCTGTCTGATATAAGATAAATTTTAATTTTCGTTGCCCTAAACTATATTGTAATTGAATCTTGTTTTTAATATATTCTTGTCATTATTTCTTTAGTGTCTGTAATTAATTAAGAGAAGTTGCCTTCTATCTTTCAACAGGATGGAATCGGTAAATGTATTTGTGGGTAATGGTTTGGATACATTCGGTCTCCTAGTCCATTCTGGATGCACTTACGTGCATCTTGTCGGATAGCAAACCAGCTGAAAGTTGATATGAGACGTTTTTGTATCAATATTGAGTACATTACAGATGTTGACATGCCCTCGATCCGGATAACGAACGACAGTTCATTGCATTTTTACTTGGAGCTTAAGCGTAAGGAACCACGAATCATGGCGTATGCATTACGGATCAATCTCACTCAAGTCTCCCAAACAGCAACATAATCATAATTTTATGGTTTTTTTTTTTATATTGCACAGTCTTTGATTTCATTTGCACACACTGTCACAAAAAAATAAAAAATAAAAAATAAAAAATCCAACCATGTGTGGGCGTTGTCGAAGGACGGGACATAATAAAAGAAGTTGCCGATGTGCCACGTGAGAACCAAAGCGCGGTTCGTAGATGAATTAATAAATGTACTCCATTTATCAGTAGTGCTTTGCAATATTACATTTAAAATAAGATCCGAGATTGGTCATTTTGCTCTTACAATTGCATGTCTATGAATTAGAATTTATTGATATGATTGTCTTTGTTGATAAAGAACAATTCCAGACAAATGGAATAAAAAACAAGCAGTGACCAGACAAAATTATAGTGGTACTTCCACTTGCCCCCATAGGTTTTTACTATAATGTAGAAGAAGAGTCCAAAGTTAGTCTTACTTACAAAAGAACAGCCTCCTCAAAAAATTCCTTACAAGAGTAAGAATTTTGGGTCTATCTGTGGCATATGACTAGATCCAATACAGTCCAATGCAATACCCAATTCAATGCCAACAGATTAGTAAGAGAATAAAACCAGCCTTTCAATTATAATATCGTGACGTCTGCATAATTTTTATAAATTCTAAGACCTATGATCATAAGCACATATTTGATACTCACAGTTGGCTTCTGTAATTTAGGACTAGTATGTATTTTTGCATTTAAAAGTGATCGAGGGCTTAACTGTGTATGTCTCCATACATCAGTAACATCACATATAAGATGAACATTATTTTAAACAAAACATAAACAGATTTTTTTAAGTACATTGTACATCATACTCCTTCAAGTTTACATTACGACTTAATTATCGAAATTACTCGATAAGATATAGCATTTCAGTTTCAACAGTCAAACACAATCACACCTGAATAACTTATCAAAATGATGCAGAAAATATTAGAACACAAGTCACAACTCCAGGAGAAGGCGGAAAAATATCAAACACCTGCCAGGCATTCCACAATCTGAATTCCTTCTGCAATCATACCTCCTGAAGCAGATAATGGAAGCAATCCAGCAATAAAACCAGCAATAACAGATCAGAAAATGAACCAGGAACAGATACGAAATGGAACCAGCAAGAACAAAACCAAAGCAGTAGCAGCTGGAAGCAATCACTACTCTGATACCATGTAGAAAAACTAAAGAGGATAAAAACGAAATTAAGTTGCTGTAAATCAAGAACAGAAAATGAAAAGATAGATTCAATATGTAAAACACATTCCAACATACATCCTGAGAGCATTCCCCACTACAAAGAAATTTTAGTTCAATATAAACACCTTCACCCCGTCTAAAATTTGTTTCCTTTTCACATGAACTAAACAAATTCAACCATCAACCTCACCACATACTAAAAATCCAGCAATCCCATTTATACCTTAATCATGCATTGCCACTAAAATCGAACCCATTGACAATCGTCGTCTTGGTGCAACCTCGACTGGAGTCTCCTCGACATTTCGAAGCACCCAAACGGAGCCCAGTGAAGATGCATTTTTCTCGGCCGCCATGGTGGAAGACTACTAAAATCTCGACTGATGGTACAAATCGAAATCTGGATGATAAATTATGCTTCGGGTTAGGGTTTTATATGCTTCACCAAATCAACGAAAAAATTGAAGAATCAACTGGTTGATTGCATGGTATGGTGTGAAAATATCCTCTGCGTTAAATCCGTAGAATATCGAATAGTTATTTGGCATGAAGAAATTTCTGTTGGTGATTGATTCGGGAGAGATGAAGATTTGGGGCTTTCTGGAATTGGAATGTGAAAGGCGCAGATTTGGGGATTATGTTGTATAATTGATTTTAATTCTGGTGTGCACACTAGCTTAATGACGGGTTTGTTGGAGAAATTTTAGGGTTAATGAATTTTTAACTTATAAACATTACTTTTCCACATTTTACTTTTACTGACTAAAAAACAGTATATATGGTTATTGAAAAGTTGAATAGTAAATCTAAAATATTTATTAAAAAGTTGGTGTGTGGTATAATTACCTCATCTAGAATAAGATAGGAAGAAGAATAGTTGTCTGTGTTGGGCTCATGAAATTCTTGCAAGGCATAAATTGACAGTTGAAAAGAACAGCAATACAGTGTAACTGAAGGTTTTCCAGTTAGTCTATCACGTTAATCTCGGCCATTCTATGTCTTCTTCCCTGTCCTCTTCCAACCAACACACACAAACCATCTCTTTAAAACACACACACACTCTGGGGCGGATCCAGATTATTAACTCAGTTAGGGCGGTCACTGATGGCACAATAATAAGATTGTTTATTAATATTTAATTAAATAATAAGAAAAAAAAATACAAAGGTGTGTGGTATAATTACCTCAAAAGATATTCAAAGCGACAAGGTCTAGAGAAAATTAGCAGGCCCAATAAGGCAATCCAAACTGTCATTACTAAGACAGTGCAAGTTCATTGGGCCAGGCTCAAATGGCTTTGTACTCACCAATATCCATGTTCCAAAAATTTGGTTAAATGCAGTGAAAGTCATCGAACTTTGAAGGAAAAATGTCAAGAGTACAGGTTTTGTTTCACAGATTTCTTTACAGATGACAGCACCTGTGTAGTTCAATTTTGGGAAAATGCAGATGTACAGAGGGTCAGTTTACAGAAGTGTTACCGACCCTCACATGAGGTGGGTCCCGAGCTAGGCCCGCCGATTAAAAAATTATTCGAATTTTTTCCCGCCCTTTCCATGTGTGTATATGTAGAGCTTCTGTGAAGCTCTCATCTGTAAACGTAGGTCGGTTCTTCATTTTTTTTTTTCAACCAAGTTTTGCCAAGTAGCCCACATGTATGAATTTTGAAAACCGTGATCTGTAAGTGTAGCAAGGTTCACTTCGAAAAGAGTTACATGTAGATAACTCATCTCTAATTTGTTACAAACAAATCACCCCAACTTCAATTTTCATGCTAATTTCAGTCCGTTATCATCAATTTGTTGCAATCATATGCTGATCTAAACTTTAAAGTAACAAAAGACTGATAATAACAATTTAAAAAAACCAGTATGAAGTAAATCACATCATATCATCCATGTATATACGTGGTGTTATACGTGACATTGACATCCCCGTAAATTAGACACCTCAACTCAACTCTAGAAAATTAAAAGCAAAAATTATGTAGGACCAACTTTTCTTAGAGATAACGCTTTGGAGCCAACTACTTTTACCATTTTTTCTTCTTCATGTGGATTATCATAAGAAAAAAGCTTCAAGTACAGGAAATAATTGCCAAAATTACTACAGAATTTTAAATTTTATCTCACAATGAGGTGGGTCCTACTTTATTAAAATATTGCAAAAACTCCTCCCCACCCACCCCGACTGTTTGTAGTCGGTCAGGTACAGGGATTTAAATCCCTGTACCTATAGCATCTCTCTTATTCAGGGGCGGACGCAGACGAAAAAAGTTAGAGGGGCACAATCGAACTTACAAAAAAGTTGTGAGAAATTTTACGCTCGAAAATTTACGTACAAAAAAAATCATATCCTATGTAATTTTGCATCCAAAAATTTACATGAAATATGACTTTTTCGGATGTAAAATTTCGAGAGTTTTTTATGTCATATTTCATATAAAGTTCCCTAATAAAATGATTAAAATTATATTGAGAAATTTGTATCGCAAAAATAGTAAATGTTAATG